>LPNX011117898.1:8471-165029 GCA_001517045.1 Pseudotsuga menziesii
GACCAAGGACTTTAATCTTTCTCTCTCTCAAGGTATATTGTCATGTGTGTTCCATACATCTTTAGCATCATTGTATAAGGAGGAAATCCAAACTGGATGATGTGATCCTCTGGTCCTCAGTTTTGCTCCTAAGGGTTAGCTACTAGTGACATCATCAAGGGGTGGCCAGTCCCTTGAGAAACAACCTAGCAATAACTGAAAAGGAGAGAGGACATCACACATCATAATCATCTTGGTCAACTTGACCAAGATCCACCTGGTTAACTGACCAAGAATGTACTTGCAGGAATTGCTTGGTCATAGACCAAGAATCTGCCTGGTCCAAGACCAGGAAGTCTCTGTCTCAACTTGCAGAATCTGCTTGGACATTGTGTCTAAGAAATTGTCTGGTCCCAGACCAGAGTACCCTAGAGACATATAGGGGCCCTAACCATATGGTAGGGACTTTTCCATGGCATCAACTTGCTTGGTCCCAGACCAAGAACCCCAGGAGACTACTGGGGGCCATAGGGTATCTATTAGGGTCTTACTCTACCCTAGTTAACTGACTAGGGTACCATCCTCCTTGAGAATGGGTCTCTCAACTGCATTATTTTTAACAAACATTTTTGCACTCTTTTTCAATATGTCTAGTTTTACCACAACTAAAGCAACTTCTAATCTGATTTTGATTCAGATTAATTTTTCCACTTCTTACCATATTCAGCCTTTGATTGGCTTTCTTATCCTCTCTAGGTCGGCTGTTTTGTCTCACTTTGCTTGCTTCTCTTTTCCATTAATCTTGGTGACAAAAACTTTCTCTTCATTATCTTCTTTAAACTTTAATTTCATTGCTTTTAAGATAAAGGCCTAACAAGTTTTGTAGAAGGCAAGGGTTTTTGTTGTTGTTGTGATACTTAAATTTGAGAAAGGCTTCATAATATTATGGTAGATCATTTAGGACAATGGATACTAAGTCCTTTTCTCTGTTCTTTTGTTGTTGCCTTTCACACATCTAAGGATTAACGTGGCATAAATCTTTAAGCCACAGGGTGCGTCCTTGGGGGCAAGTCTTGAGTCAAGTATTGTCACTTGATCTTGACTCCTCCGTTTAGGCTAACTTCTAATGAAGCCAAGGGGGTAGTCCCTATAAGTTACAAAGGTTGTTTAAGCTTTTAGTTATGAGTGTCAGAGTTATTTAGGAGTTTGGAGTGATTACTGAAACAAGATTTTGCAAGAGAAAATTAAATCAACATGTAACAAATATAACCATTCAACACATAAATTTACTTAAGTAAGAAAGATTGTACGATATTGCAAATAAACCAGTGCCACATGGAGTCGAATTGGAGTGTTGTTGTGACAGATGTTTTGCAAATGTTCCTGGTTAGTTTTAATTATTAAAGACGAGTTGATTAAAAGGGAGGGGGATTCCCAACATACCAAGAAGGTACGAGGAACATGTCCAGACTCCCCAAGTGTGGTTCTACACGAGAAAATGTGGGCTAGATCGGAGTCACTAGGGTGTGTCCAACACTATACCAAACAGAAGTGTAGCCCGACGGGGCCTCGCGGTCGCTATCTTGTTGTTCCCTCTTTCTCTGTAAACTTTGCCCACACGAGGTAAAAAGGAGATGCTGGATTTTCGTCTTGTAGGGAGGTTAATTGCAAAAGACGTGAGACTAATTACTAAAGGAAAAGAGTCTATTTTTTGATCATCCAACACGTACTCAGGCAGGCCCTTTATGTGATGGAGAGAGCATACTTCAAGAGAGAAATGCTGGGTTCGTAAGTTAAACAAGCAAAAAAAAGATGCGTTCTAATTACTACACTACGAATATCTTTTCCCTTTCAATACTTCAGGAGAGCGTAGTGGGTTAGTGTTCCTTTAATTTGCAAACAAAGGATAAAGTACTTGAAAATGAAATTGCTTAAAAGTAAAGTATACTGCCTGCAAAATGTGAATTAGTTCCTACGTCCTAAGTGAGTTTGTGGCCTGCCATTGAAATAGGACCAATAAACGGTTAATTTTAACTTAATTAGATTAATTTTAGCTAAGGAAAATAAAGAAGAAAATAAGAGACAGTCATAGCATGAAAGTGACATGGACACGAATCCCCCTAGGGGGGATGGGGTGTGGGCGCTTTGAGCCCACTTGATCTCTTTTATTTATGGTTATTACAATGCTTAAAAGAAGGCCCCTTTCTCCTTATAAGTTTAGATGAAAGAGGTTACAATGCTTAGAAAGCAGAAAATAAGATAGAAGAGGGTTCAAAGGAACCTTGATTTGCTCTAATTGTCAAAAAATGTGCATGAGATCCTCTTTATCTGTCTGTAAAAATAAAAACCAACAACAAACTTTTAGTAGAAAATGCCCAAAATCACTTTGAAAGTGTTTGGGCAAAGTTAGAAAAATAAACCGAAAAATTTACTCTAAGTTGAGCTAAATCTAAGAAAGCAATAACTAAGAGAAGTTGGCTTGTGAGACTAACTTTCTTAGGATCTTGGACAGCCTTTAAAGGGCATCCAATAAAAAGGCACTAAAATGCTAGATTTAAACTTTAAGTTTCATGAAATAGATCTAATCTTTCAAGCTTTAAAATTTCCCAAAAATTTAACTTGTAAAGAGAAGACTATTGATACTAGATCTAGTAAAAACATGGAAACTTTTAGGCAACTAAATCTAATATGCAAATCAGATTTAAATGATTTCTCTGTTTTAAAGCAAATCTAAAAATTTACCAAGGAACCAAGTAATTAAGTAACCAAGAAGATTTTTAATTGAAAGGAGTATGAGAAGAAGAGAAAGGCTTGTTGCTGGATTGATAAACCAAGAGGCTTCTTAGTGGGATGCCGAGGCACTATGCCTTAAAGATGTTGAAGATGGAATGGAAACAAACTAGATCCAATCCTCCTTCAAGCTGAGATACCTGAAAGCTAATCACGAACTTGCAAAAATACCTGTGAGATATGGTAATACATATAAAAAGAGACTAGAACAACACGCATATAAACTTATAAAATGTATAAGATCTATATATCTAAGCATACGTATATAAACATAAACTAGCAAGTAAACTTACTTGCTACTTCTTTTCCTACTGACTAAAGTAGTCCTTCCAAGGCCATATTTACAAAGCAAAGAAGCAAGAAAATAACTAATACAGATTACCTCAATGAGAGCATGAGAATCTTGATACACACAGTATTGCACCACACAGTTAGCCTCCAAATCTTTCTTTTATTTTAAGCAAAAGTAATGCAACAATATTACAATTAACAAGCCTACTCTCAATCCAACTCAAACTATTTTGGAATGAATGAAGTTCATTGCTTTTATAGCCAAATGAGAGAGGGGGGAGGGTGGGCGCATCCTCAACTGAGAGAGGACGACGAGTTGCATGAGATATTGGTGGGATGTTGTTGGAGTTGATTGAGAGGAGATGGCGCTGCTTCTCCCATGAAAGATGCACCCTCCTTTGGGATTGCCATCCCTCTGTTAGTTTTTCTTTAGATCTGATTAATTTATCTAGGATCTTTATTTGAAAGAATAACAAGTACAACTAGATGCATAAGATATAAAAGATACATGAGACACTGATTTTCACCGGGGAAACCATAAAGGAGAAAACCCCGCAAACTTCTTCAGAATAGTAAGATGATAAAAAGTAGTAATATAAAGTATTCAGCAGCTATCTGTCTCCTCCCTTTTGTCTCTCTCTCTCTCTCATGCGAACTTGAGAGTGAGGTGTGTATAAATGAGGGAGAGCGCCTCCCTATTTATACCCTTTCAAGTCACTGACCAAACATAAGACTGGGGCCCACGTCTTCCCTAACAAGGTCGACTTCTCCCAGAGAGACTCCAAATACACATTACATGATGTTACACTAGGGACTATTGCCCCAACTTACAATAGAGGTTGTACCTCAAGGTTAAGACATAATTAAGACAATTCGCAAGGGGGTAACACACATCCCCAATGGGGGTACAACAACATACAATGATAATATACATCATAATATCTTCCGAAGTTACAAATACATCAACACTCCCTCTTAACTAAGAAGGTATTATCTCTCTTCATAGTCATCAACACATCTGGTCAAGTCTTTATCGCAGTCATCATCACGGAGTCATAGAGTCATCATCATAACTGCTGCCATCATCATCTTATTATTTTGAACACCATACCATACTATTTGTCATAAGAAGTTTCTACAGAGCCAACCCTTTTTCATGTTGGATATAGGCCTAGTCCTCTGCCAGGTCTTCATCACATCTCGAGCAAGCCATCACGTAGGAACTGTCCAGGACCTTCTTTACATTGCCACGACAATAACGTGCGTCTCCTACGTTCTTCTCGTCTTATCCAGATCATCTCTTTTGTCCTGCACAAGACAAAACAAAACAAACAAAGCATCTATGGTCAACCTGCGTTCTATCAGAGAACCGCCTAGATCTACCTCTCGTGCTTCGTGACCTTATCATCTCAACATGGGAACACACATATATGGATATATATGTAAGGATTGATTACGACCCAACAACCTGCTGCATCATGATCTTTTCCGTTCTAGGTCAACCTCAAGGGATTACATCTAAACAACCCGCGTCCAGGATCTTTTCCGTTTAGATAACCTTCGGGGTGTATTACATCCAAGTAACTTGCGTACTACGCCAGGTCTCATTTTTACACTCAGACAACCCACGGGGCATATTACATACGAATAACCTGCGTACCATGCTAGGTCTTATTTTTACATTCGGATAACCCATCACAGGATTGATTACGTCCAAGGATAACCTATGAGCTTTGCCAGGACTGATTACATCTGAGGATAACCTACAGGATTGATTACATTCGAGCATCCTGCTGCACCAGGATTTTCCTGCTCGGACAACCTGTCTCATTTTCCATGTGAGATATTATGCTTTCATAACATATCAGGATTGATTACATCCAAGGATAACTTGCGAGCTTCACCAATACTGATTACATCCAAGGATAACTTGCGAGCTTCACCAATACTGATTACATCCAAGGACAACCTACAGGGTTGATTACGTCTGAGCAACCTACGAGATTCGCTAGGACTGATTACATCCAAGGACAACCTACAGGGATGATTATGTCCGAGCAACCTACGAGCTTCACCAGTATTTTACGCTCAGACAACCTGTCTCTCTAGCTATGCTAGAACACATCACTCCCTCTTCCAAGGGATCTCGTTTTGGATCACACCAAGTCTTTCTTTGAAGTACTTGAACTTCACTCTCGCAAGAGGCCTGGTCAACACATTGGCTATCTGCTCCTTTGTTGCCATGTACTGGAGCTTCACTGCTCCTCTCTGCACCATATCCTTGATATAGTTGAACTTGATCTCGATGTGCTTCGACTTGTCATGGAACACAGGATTTTCCGACAGCTTCAAGCAACTCTGATTGTCACAGAAGATACAAGTCACATCCAACTGGAGATCAAACAAGTCAGACAGTAGCTTTCGAAGCCACACTGCCTCGCAACTAGCCGAGCAAGCGACAACATAATCTACCTCAGCTGTACTGAGCACCACACATGATTGTTTCTTGCTGAACTAGGAGATCATGCAAGATCCCAAACTGAAGCAACAACTTGAGGTGCTCTTCTTGTCAGTGGCGCTACCTACCCAATCTGAATCAACATAACCATGTAGGTTAATCTTCTGATTCACATCATATTTTAGCCCATAATCCACTATACCTTTTAGGTACCACAATATATGCTTTGCAGCTATCAGGTGAACATGTCTCGGATCTGTCAGGAATTGGCTCAAGGTGTTCACCGCAAAGCATATGTTTGGTCTTGTATTCGTCAAATACATCAATGAGCCAATCATCTGAGGATACATTGTGGCATTGACCTTCTCGGATGAAGCATCACTCAGAATCTTCAAGTTAGATGCTATAGGTGTGGCCATTACCTTGCACTCCATTATTCCGAATCTCTTCAGAATCTCCATTGCATATTTTCCTTGACCAAGGAAGATCCCATCTGCACTCTGCCACACCTCCATGCCTAAGAAGTAGTGCATCATGCCTAGGTATTTCATCTCAAACTCTGTAGCAAGTCTCCTCTTTGCATCTATAATGAGTTCCTCTTTTCCTGTTAGAAACAAGTCACTGACATATAGCAGGAGTATCACTGGTCTTCCGTCTTCCACCTTGAAGTAGAGGTTGGAATCCGCTTTACTCTTGGTAAAGCCCAAGCTCATCAGGAAGCTATCCATCTTGTCGTACCATGTGCTCGGTGCTTGTTTCAATCCATACAAGGCCTTCTTCAATTTGCACACATGGGTCTTCCTGTCATGCATCTCGAATCCCAGTGGTTGTTCCAAATACACTTCCTCCTCGCCTACACCATTCAAGAAAAGCTGTCTTGACATCCATCTGGTGTATTTTCCATTTCATAACTGCTGCCAAAGCAAGTATGGTCCTAATGGAAGTGTAACTTGCCACGGGTGCAAATGTATCTTTGTAGTCTATGCCTTCTTTCTGTGAGAAGCCTCTTGCTACGAATCTCGCCTTATATTTCTCGATGCTTCCATCTGCAGCATGCTTGATCTTGTAGATCCATTTCGAAGTCACGACAGACTTCTTTTCCGGTCTCGGAACAATCTCCCAGACATCATTCTTCATGATTGACTGATATTCCTCGATCATCGCATCCTTCCATTCTTTCTTTTTTGTAGCCTCTTCATAAGTGGAAGGTTCTCTGTCAATGATGTCACATAGCAGAGCCACATAGCTATTGTAGGTCTTTGCCCTTTTTCTCTCTCTCTCTCTCTATGTATTCCTTCTGGAGCGCCATACCTTTCAACTTCTCGTATGAGCTCCTGTGCCCATGTTGGTTTCCTCTTGTGGGAGTCCTTCTCAAGGAATGTCTCTACCGGCTCTTGTGGTTCTGTCATGTCGTGATCTTCATGGTCCTCTGGAATTGCTTCTGCAATTTCCATATCTTGGCCTCTCGTCTCTTCAGGTTCCTCGACCTCTTGGATGGGTGTCCTCCTGGATCTGAAGTATGTCGAGTCTTCATCAAAAGTTACATCTCTACTGATGTTGATCTTCTTGAATCCTGGGAAGTATATTTAGTAGGCCTTTTATGTATCACTGTATCCAATGAAGATACCCTTCTCCCAGAAGGATCGAGCTTGGTCCTTTTCTTCTTTGGGATATGTATATACATCGGGAAGTGAAACATTCTCAGATGGCTGACTTCTAGTTTCTCTCCTGAGAAAGCCTCTTCAGGATTCTTATTGTCAAGTACTTGATAAGGAGCACGGTTCTGTACATACACAGCTGTTCTTGCTGCCTCCACCCAAAGGTGCATAGGAAGATCTTGATCATGCAGCATAGCTTTGGCTGCCTCCATGATGGTTCGGTTCTTTCGCTCTGCAACCCCATTTTGTTGACGATTGTATGGAGTGCTCAACTCCCTCTTAATCCTAGACTCTCTGCAGAGTTCCTTGAATTCTTCCGAAGTGAACTCTCCGCCATTATCTGACCGTAGAGTCTTGATCTTCCTATCTGTCTGGTTCTTGACCAAGGCTTTATATTCCTTCAACTTACTGAAAACTTCACTTTTCCCTTTCAAGAAATATATCCGAGTCTTACGTGAGAAATCATCTATAAAGGAAACATAGTAGTATAGTACACATACCCGCTTATTGAACTAGAGGACATAGGTCCACATACATTCGAGTGTACTATCTCCAGTATTCCTTTAGCCTTGCTCTCACTGATGGGAAATGTCTTCTTCGCATTCTTTCCTTGTGCACATCCTTTGCAAATGCCTTCATGCTTTGCCTGGATCTTTGGTTGTTTTAAGACTGCTTTGCTTGCCATAGTGCCATGTAGTGCACATGTGCAAGCCTTCTGTGCCATAGTTCACTTGGTTCATTCGAATCATGAACCAATGTTCAAGCTATCCCTTCAGCTTGTACAAGCCTCTGTCTTCTTCTCCAATAACTGTTGCATCCTCTATTATCTTTCCTCTGGGCCACATTAGAACTTGGCCATCGACAAAAGCAACCCTAATCCCTTTTGCATCTAGTGCAGAAATGGAGAGAAGATTCTTCTTCAATCCTATAACATATAGCACATCCTTCATCTTTAAGGATTTCCCGTAGTCAAGCTTGTATGAAGCTTCTCCACTCCCTTTTACGAATGATTCCTTATATCTCGTCATATGTTTAGAAGCTCCACTATTCACAGGCCAATCATTGTTTCCGTGTGAGATAATGCCAGTAAGTATTGAGATTAGCACATACTCTTCATCTGAATCATCCTTCTCCCGTGTGAATCTTTTGTTTGTTGGTTCATCATCTTTGGCAACATGAGCATGGTGTCTCCTTTTCCTGATGGGACAATCTCTTGCAAAGTGTCCCTTTTCATCACAAGTATAACATCGAACATTTGAAGTATCTCTTTTGGTCTTCTTCGGTTTCTTGTTCTTGTTGTTGTTGTGATGAAAGTTCTCTTTCTTCTCCTTCTTCTTGAAGTTCTTCCTGGTGTGAACTGTGAGAACTTGATTGTCAGTTGCTCCCATCTTTTATTCTCTTGTCACAAGTCTAGTTTCTTCTTGTGCACATTCTTCTCGAAGTCTGTTGAAAGAGATCAACTTCCTTCTTGCACAAATTCCTTGAATGAATGAGTTCCATGATCTAGGGAGATCGTTCAAGGCAATCATTACAATTTCTCCTTCTTCCACAATTTCTTCAACCGCTTCAAGTTGTTCTTTGATTTGAGCAACCCTTGTGAAGTAAGACTGTATAGTCTCGGAGTTTTGTATCTTCACATTCTTCAATTGGTTCCTCAAAGTCATCTTCCGGTTGATGTTCTTTCCTTCGAACATCTTTGTCAAAGCATCATATACTTCTTTCGGTGTTTTGAATGAAGACACATGGGGGATGAGGTGATCCTTAATAGAATCTGCAATGATTCTCTTAGCCTTAGCCATGCTTCTCTTATGAGCAGCCTTAGCCTCATCTCCCTCTGGTTTTGGAACTTCTCCATTAATGAACTGATCCAAATCATTCTCTTCAAGGATCAGGGAGATTTTGTACTTCCATGCTCGGAAGTTATCAGCCCCTCCATGCTTGTCCTCAAGATGAGTATGATGAGTCATCTTTTCAAATGAGAACCTCAAATGGAAATAGCAAAGATTTAGATCTTATGGATTGAGGTGTCCGACCTGGTTCTAGAGCTCGCTGACCTAGGGTTTGTGAGTGAAACCCTAATTTTCCAAACTTGCAGTTTGGGAATTTTGTTTGGATAGAAAGATGTGCCTCCTTGAGGCGAGTTGCTCAGCTAGGTCACTTTCTGAAAACTGAGGTGGGAAGCCCCCAAAACTTGATGCCCTAGTTCCTCCCGACACTAGTGACAGTCAAAAATGAAACTTCTTCAATTCAGAAACTGTCTCCACCAAAAGATGCGCCCTGCTGAGGCGAGTTAGCCTAGCCCTCTTTTCTTGATGACCCGTGGAGAGAACACCTTGAACTAGGAAGCCCTAGTTTCTGCAGCTGCATAGTGCCTTCTTTCAGAGAGGCTATGATACCATGTTAGTTTTTCTTTAGATCTGATTAGTTTAACTAGGATATTTATCTGAAAGAATAACAAGTACAACTAGATGCATAAGATATAAAAGATACACGAGACACAAATATTTTCACCGGGGAAACCATAAAGGAGAACACCCCGTAAACTTCTTCAGAATAGTAAGATGATCAAAAGCAGTAATAAGAAGTATTCAACAACTATCTGTGTCTCCTCCCTTTTGTCTCTCTCTCTCTCATGCGAACTTGAGAGTGTGAGGTGTGTATAAATGAGGGAGAGCGCCTCCCTATTTATACCCTTTCAAGTCATTGACCAAACATAAGACTGAGGCCCACATGTCTTCCCTAACAGAGTTGACTTCTCCCAGAGAGACTCCAAATACACATTACATGATGTTACACTGGGGACTATTGCCCCGACTTACAACGGAGGTTGTACCTCAAGGTCTAGATACAATTAAGACATCCCGCAAGGGGGTAACACAAATCCCCAATGGGGGTACAACAACATACAATGATAATATACATCAGAATATCTTCTGAAGTTACAAATACATCAACAATATTACAATTAGCAAGCCTACTCTCAATCCAACTCAAACTATTTTGGAATGAATGAAGTGCATTGCTTTTATAGCGAAATGAGAGATTGGAGAGGGTGTGCGCATCCTCAACTGAGAGAGGACGACGAGTTGCATGAGTTATTGGTGGGATGTTGTTGGAGTTGATTGAGAGGAGATGGCGCTACTTCTCCCATGAAAGATGCACCCTCCTTTGGGATTGCCATCCCTCAAACCACAAGTTTCCACATGAACTCATGTGCCTCCCCCATGAGAGAGGGTGCAAACTTCCTTGGAGACCAATTCATCACCTCTTGGATTTGATGCCGATTGATGGGTTTGATCTTTAGTTAACTCGCCATTGATCCCCAGTTAAGATGCCACCACTCCGGACATGTCTTAGACATGCTCCCACTGATTTAGGATTTTGTGTTTTTGGCCTCTTTTCCAATTATCTGACACTTTGTGTCTTTTTTTCGAGAGAAAGTAATTTAAGTGAAAAATAATCACTTAAATACCTTGGAAAGTGAGTGCTCTGAGTTAGAAAATGAGCACCCCCATGGAAAAATCCCCTTCCTAACCACACTTTTATTACATTTTGAAATTTTTTAATTAAACTATTAAAAAATTGCCCATTTTTTACGGGAATTTTTTTCGTTACCAAAAAATAAAATAAACCTAGGGGGGACTTAGCACATGTTCATATGAATAAAAACCAATGTTCCCCCAAGTTTCCAGGACGCGGGAGCGGGGAAACGCATATTGGGGACCTATGGAGACCACCTCCAAATTTTAGCGAAATTCAGGGGGGGGCGGGGGGACTTTCAGGTCTTAATAAAAATTAATATTATCAATTATTAAATACCAACAATAACAATTCAATGATTCATCCCATGTAAATTACTAAAAGTAAATAATAAATAGTAAATACTAAGTTTATCATTGTGCAATGTAAATCAGAATATAAAAAATTAATAATACAAACACATTATACAATTCATCATGATAATTTTCAAATTTGTCATTTGAATCTTGATATTCATATTTCTAATTTTAGTCATTGTAATTGAAAAGAATCAATGATATTGCATGCTAAAATAGTGAAATAATAAATTACTAAAGACTAAGCCTAGAATAGAGACTAAACAACAATTAAAATTAAAATTTTGTTTTTGTAAATTGAAGTTAGGAAAATCATGGGGGGCGTCTAGGAGCCCCACAGTTTCAGGAGGGAGCGTGTGGGAGCCCCCTTCACTAGAGCGTGTTGCAGAACAGGGGTATGCGCCCCCTTATGCGTTTCCGAGAGTTTCCTAATTTTGAAATCCAACTAAGTATAACTTAGTAGGCAACACATTTCTCAACTGCCCCCGGCTTATCTCTAATCTCTTTCCGCTTTGTAAAATGATTTGTAACAGACTCTCCTTCTGCCATCTTCAAGTTATACAACTTGTCTTTTAGATACAAGAACTTAGTATTGTTTAGGGTTTCATTATCATATAAGGTCTGAAGCTTTTCCCTAGCTTCATGTGCATCGTCTGAATCCTGAACAGTGGGGTAGATGTTGGCCATGACTGATAACCTATAATGATCATCAATTTGCTTCACTATTCTTTTCAACAAAAGTTGCCTACTTGGCTGGATTCACAGGTCTTTGTTTTCTACCTGTGACTATATCCCACAAGTTTCTATAGGTGAGTTTAGATTTTGTCTTGTGCTTCGACACAACAAAGATGTTCCCATTAAATTCATGGGAATCAGTAAGCATGACCCCTTGGGTAACTCCTAAGGTTGTTTCTTTCCTTCCCTAGATACATTTTTTGGCTTTGTCAAACCCTTTATCTGGTGGTCTAGTTCCAACCTACTTGGAATATGGGAAATGGAGGACAAAAAAAAGATAAAACTGAGACAAACAGTATTATCCAAATCTTTTTGCTAGTATCATACCAAAAATCAGCCCATTCCGGTATTGACTCATTTATTCAAGCAACTGACTCTACCAAGTAATGTCTTATTTCCAATCAACAGACCACTCAAACAATACCAACGGACAAACCACAATAAATTATCTACCTTAACTTCATCTTTCCAGCCAGTAGGACATGCAAGCATTGGTACTTTTACTTTTAGAGTTCTTATTTTTTGTGTTGTGGATTATTAACCTTTTTGTGTACCTTGAGATTGTCAGCTGAGATGCCCATTATTCAACTTCTGAGATGGCTGGACTACTCACTGCAAGTGTGCTTTCATGCCATCTTCCAATCAGCGGTAATGATTTTCAAATAACAAAGTAACAAATATAGAGCAATAACTGACTACTTTGAAGCAGGTTCATCACCTACAATGATCAACATTTTCATTGGCAGAAAATACTGGTGACAGGAGACAGAAATATCCTACAATCACCAGCACAATAAAAACCTCCAGGCAACGAGCACTTAGTAGTGACACATTAAAAACACCATCTTGTCATTTATTAATATATTACCCATGGCAGAAAATTTCAAAAACAATATTAAAAAAACTTCAGCAACGTGTCTTTAATCACTCTTGACAGCATCACTTTAAAAGACATCAATTTCTGTAGGTCATAAAGTTCTGGACTGCAATGGCTTATAATTTATTCCAGTCAGCAACCACAAAATTTTAACCAGACAGTGCTGTCACTCCAGAGAGCAATGGCATGCAAAAATCTTTGCGACATCTTCAAACTTCCATGTCAGCGATTCTTCTACTCATTCAATGGGTAGCTTATCTCCAGCCCCTTGGGCAATGACTCATTAAAACATACAGGCAAAATTTCAAATCAGCAGCCAGTACAATAATGCATTTATATTCTCCTCAATCCCTGACTGCCATACTTGGCTTCATGTCAACTTCACTCTCCTCCAATGTTGGAATACAAAGGGGAACAATGGTGAGGATGTTTACCATCCCTTAAGACCAATAAGGTCCATCAGACAAATAAAAGGAATTAAAGTAAAGATTCCCCAGAATATCATTTTCATCCTTGAACACAGTGGAAATGAAATGCAAAGGTCATTATGGTTTTTGTAATCTAGAAGGTCCTGAAGAGTAATCAAGTAATGCAAGTGGGTAAAACCATGCCCTATATTATTAAAGATACGACAAGTTAAAAGAAGATGTAAATGATGGTATGCTTCATTTATTCTTGTGTTACAGAAGAGTTCCTTAAAAAGTTGTACATGACCATTAATGGTTGTAAAAGCAGATGTTTCCTTAACTACATTTCCCATGTAACTGGCTCTAATAATATATTTAAAACCTTGATTACTTATGATCACCAACTTAATCATGGTAAAATACACTAACATTTAATATAGTACTAACATTTATTACTATATTAATCCCTAACATGTAATAAATATCTAGCTTATAGATTGACCATTTCTTTCTAAGATTCACTGTTGTTGACTCACGGTTTCTAGGCATACTACAACCTAACCTTGCAATTACTATCCATAGTCCATACTGCAATCTAATGTTATGTTGTCCTTACATACTGCAACCTAACCTTGCAGGTTTTACTTTGCACTTTTCACCCATTCAATCTCTCGACACCTTGCAACCCAAATTTATATATAGCTAGTGGAAGTGTGTTAGCATGCAATACAAGTGCAAATTTTTATTACTGCTTGAAAACGCATGTCTTCTTTCACATTTTTCATGGGATTTCTTCTCTCACCAAGCACAACAGAAGATCCATGGAGTTCAGTGGCAGTTACAGGTTGCGAGGACAGACTTGAGGTCACACACCTTGTTCTATCTTGCCCAAGCACCTTTCTACTCATTATTGGGGGCAATATGCAAAGTGTGAAGGAGTAAAGTTAGTTTGAAGGAGGAAGTCGAACACATGAATTGGAGAAACACCCACTAATGAGGGAAAGCCCTACCTTGTTGGAGGACCAAAGCATAATATGTGCCATGGAAAAGGAGTTAATGAGCACAAGCGAAAAAAGCCCTACTTCAAAGGGATCCATGTGGCAATAAAATTGCACTTGGCATGGTCAAAGGTCCACTTAATGTTGAATGCCCTCTTCAAGGAGGTGGCTAGGGCCTGTTGAAGGCAAGAAATGCCCGAATGGAGGATTTCCCACCTATTTGGAGGTGTATTTCAACTTTGAAGAGGACTTTTACGGTAAAGACACATGTTCAAGGCGCTTTTCACATTTTTGGAAACATACTTCATCTTTTAGATCCCTTGGGGTTGAGGACACTTATTTGATACACTTCTACATATTTGGAGGCATGTTTCACCTTTGAGGAGTGCTTTGGGGTGAGAACACTTTGTTCAAGGCATTTTCTACATATTTACAGGAAAGATCTTTGCATGCGGAGATGCCATGCGGCATTGTTGACATGGTCGAAATCTCCAATAAAGAATAAATCATGCTTTAAGAGGCTCTCACGGAATAAAAAGATGACAAGTAGCAAAGTGGACCCATTGAAAACATCCAATCAACAGGCAAGAGTAGGGGAGTGATTTACCTTAGGAGGATTCTAGGGCTTTTTAAAGAAATACAAATTTATAGGAGAGTTGTTGGAGGTGAACACTATAAAATGAGATTATTCTTTTTCGTTGACGGCATGGATTGCGATATAGGGATTTCCTGTCCAAGTAATTAGTTGAACATCAATGGGAGGATTGGAATAGGGTTATTGGTTCAAGTTGAGGTTTCTTCATCTCTTTATTCTTTTCATGGATTGTTCAGATTTTTGCAAGAATTGCCATTAGTTTGCTGCTCGAATAATCTTTGTAGAAGTCCCAAAAGAAGAGATTAGGGTTGAGGTTGTTAAGCTCTCCATAATACTAAATGTAATCTTGAATTATTGAAGGATCTTGCTGCTGTCGTTTCTGTTGTTTGAAGAGGCTGTTGTGCATGGAGAATCTTATTTCAGAGCTCTCATTTTATTCTTGCATAATATAAACATATGTTTTGGACTAATTATGAGACATCTATGATGGTTTTGTAAATTTTCCTAACTTTAGGTGAATGCCGTCCTTATGTTCTCAAATTAATAAACTTTAATTTGTAGAAAGTAAATTCTTCACATAGCAGTATTCACACATATAGTAGGAAAATGAACTATGGAAGCGTAAGCACAATACACACACACTTTACTCCTTCAAATCAACTTTTCATTAATAGATCAAAGCTTACAAGGAAACTTGTGTAGCTGCCAAAATTGACAACTGTACAATAAACTCAAACGAAGCAAAATCTGCACAAATACTAAGGAAATTTGCCCTTAGAAATCGAGAAAATAGCTCGAAGCTTACTGTCCTGTTGCACGGTTGTTTGTATGACTGTACAGAAATGTTTTGTACAACTGTACAGATATGTCCATACTATGATATGAATTTCCGTACAGATTCGTACGACCTTTATAGATCTGCTGTACCCTCTGCCTTCCTGTTGTAACCTACTTGGTTGTTGATCCAGGCTCCTTTTTGATGTTCTAACTCAGCTCCACGAATGAAATACTTCACCTCCCTATCAAACTGTCTTTGCATGAATAATGAATGTCCTTACCCTCTACTTTGACTTGCCTTTATACTTCAGCTAAAACTTTAATCTACCAAAACCTTAATCTCTCAGCGAGATGTGTTACCACCCAGTTTGCAGTAGGATGATCACGAAGGTTGAAGATGAAGATAATCATCTGAAGACCGGCAGTGCTAGGGCCTTGCCTAACATTACTCTTCCTCTTCAATCTTCTTCTTCTTGGTTTTCTGCATCTCTTTTGCCCATGGTCAAAAGATGATGATTGTAAAGTAAAATGACACCTATTATATTTTATGTGTAAAAGGTCATAGCTCAACTATGACAGTTACAGTAAATGGTGCTTTGGACTCTTGGAGTGCTTTTTTTAACTGGGATAAATATAGATACTAGTGATCTTTATTGTCAAAGTTTTTTCACTCAATCATGCCTCCAAATCCGTGAGCATCCTTGCTACATCTACCATAGGTTGGTGTTCCTAGTCCTTAGTGTTTGTGTCATGCATTACTTGTGTCGCCATGATTTTATATATTTTTGGTTAGTATTTGTCCCTTAGTGATCCAGATGGATATAGGTGGCCACCCACCTATTCCACTGGCTCAAAACAATTTTCCATTTTGGCAATTTTCTAGTAGTATTCTACAATTTTTTAGGTCCCAAACATTTGGGGCCATTTTGAGGCCCTAAACAAGGTTTTTTGGTGATTCAGGGGCCTATAGTTGCCAACGACATGCACTAGCCCTAGTCAAAAGGTGTAGAGCTTGGATAGACCTTTCCAACGAACCATCGAGTGCCCAAAACGAAGATCGTATGCAAAAGTTATGACCTCGAGAAGTTTATTGTTCAACTAACCACTTTGGGGCCGCAAACTTTATGACGATCCATCTCCTAGGGTTAGGTTTAGGGTTTCTGCCTCTCCAAGGATTTATGATAAAAGGCCTTTTGACCTCCTTTTTATTCAGCTTGTCATGAATGACGTAACCGCCACATCTCTTCTCAGAGATATAGCTACCAACATTCTAGCTGCTTTTATTTTAAAGTTTGATCCGTTTCATTCATTTAATACAATCTGAGTTTACTGTATCACTGTGTTTCTTGCAATATATTTGTGCATGTGAATATATATATGCTCTTTCATTTCATTCTCACATAAATCCAGATCACATAGGATTAAATGGTGTGTCGAACACTTTAGTATACATCATACACCCCTTTAGACCCCTTCATTTAGCCTAGTACACCCCTCGGAGACAAAATCCCATGATTTTTGCATGTTGAAGACGAATTTGAGTGATTTTAGGAGGTTGTCAAAAGGGAATATTCCCTAATTCGCCCTGTTTGAGTGAAGTGTCATGTCTGATTGGATTTAGTCTGAATCAATCCTTATTTGTCCCCTCCTTTCCTCCTAGGTGGCTCATGAGGAGCCCTTAAGGTCTAGTTAACTTCATGGGGTGTCAAGTTACACTTTAGTTAACTCCATGATGTGTCATATGACACTCTAGTTCATTCCACTTTATGAGAGGTACCCTCTTCCTATTTTTCTATTTAAGCAAGCTCATTGCCTTACTTATTTAATTAAATACCATAACTACACTAACAAATATTGGGAACATGCTTATAACCATGATGATAGCAAATATTCAAAGTATAACATGAATTTAAGCAATAACTTATTGAAAAGTACCTGATTAAATGTCCAATTTGTCCAAGAATGTAGTAGTATCCCTGCAGCAACAAGCCGTCACCCTCCTTTCATGCCCATAATGGAATTAAACCTCCTTTCCAATTAGGAGCCTATCCGACTTCTTAGCTCCAAGAAACCTTTTGGTTTTTTGGCCCTCCATGTCTATGACTCTAACAACAATAATGCACAATATCTCTAAGAACTTGTTCCATTAAAAACACCATCTTGTCAATTATTAATATATTACCCATGGAAGCAAATTTCAAAAACAATATTAAAAAAACTTCAGCAACGTGTCTTTAATCACTCTTGACAGCATCATTTAAAAAGACATCAATGTCTGTAGGTCATAAAGTTCTGGACTGCAATGGCTGATAATTTATTCCAGTCAGCAACCACAAAATTTTAACCAGATAGTGCTGTCACTCCAGACAGCAATGGCATGCAAAAATCTTTGCGACGTCTTCAAACTTCCATGTCAGCGACTCTTCTACTCATTCAATGGGTGGCTTATCTCCAGCCCCTTGGGCAATGACTCATTAAAACATACAGGCAAAATTTCAAATCAGCAGCCAGTACAATGATGCATTTATATTCTCCTCAATCCCTGACTGCCATACTCAGCTTCATGTCAACTTCACTCTCCTCCAATGTTGGAATACAAAGGGGAACAATGATGACGATGTTTACCATCCCTTAAGACCAATAAGGTCCATCAGACAAATAAAAGGAATCAAAGTAAAGATTCCCCAGAATATCATTTCCATCCTTGAACATAGTGGAAATGAAATGCAAAGGTCATTATGGTTTTCGCAATCTAGAAGGTCCTGAAGAGTAATCAAGTAATGCAAGTGGGTAAAACCATGCCCTATATTATTAAAGGTACGGCAAATTAAAAGAAGATATAAATGATGGTATGCTTCATTTATTCTTGTGTTACAGAGGAGTTCCCTAAAAAGTTGTACATGACCATTAACGACTGTAAAAGCAGATGTTTCCTTAACTACATTTCCCATGTAACTGGCTTTAATATATTTAAAACCTTGTACATGACCATTAACGACTGTAAAAGCAGATGTTTCCTTAACTACATTTCCCATGTAACTGGCTTTAATATATTTAAAACCTTGATTACATATGATCACCAACTTAATCATGGTAAAATACACTAACATTTAATATAGTACTAACATCTAAGTGCTAACATTTATTACTATACTAATCCCTAACATGTAATAAATATCTAGCTTATAGATTGACCATTGCTTTCTAAGACTCACTGTTGTTGACTCACGGTTTCTAGGCATACTACAACCTAACCTTGCAATTTCTATCCATAGTCCATACTGCAATATAATGTTACGTTGTCTGGACATACTGCAACCTAACCTTGCAGGTTTTACTTTGCACTTTTCACCCAATCAATCTCTCAACACCTTGCAACACAAATTTATATATAGCTAGTGGAAGTGTGTGTTAGCATGCAATACAAGTGCAAATTTTTATTACTGCTTGAAAACGCATGTCTTCTTTCACATTTTTCATGGACTTTCTTCTCTCACCAAGCACAACAAAAGATCCATGGACTTCAATGGCAGTTACAGGTTGCGAGGAGAGACTTGGAGGTCACACACCTTGTTCTATCTTGCCCAAGCACCTTTCTACTCATCATTTGGGGCAATATAGGTGGCCACCCAACTATTCCATTGGCTCAAAACAATTTTCCATTTTGGCAATTTTTAGTAGTATTCTATGATTTTTCAGGTCCTAAACATTTGGGGCCGTTTTGAGGCCCTAAACAACGTTTTTTGGTGATTCATGGGCCTATAGTTGCCAACGACATGCACTAGCCCTAGTCAAAAGGTGTAGATCTCGGATAGACCTTTCCAACGGGCCTTTGAGTGCCCAAAACGGAGATTGTATGCAAAAGTTATGACCCTGAGAAGTTTATTGTTCAACTAACCACTTTGGGGCCGCAAACTTTATGATGATCCATTTCCTAGGGTTAGGTTTAGGGTTTTTGTCTTTCCAAGGATTTATGATAAAAGGCCCTTCGACCTCCTTTTTATTTAGCTTGTCATGAATGACGTAACCGCCACATCTTTTCTCAAAGATATAGCTACCAACATTCTAGCTTCTTTTATTTTAAAGTTTGATCTGTTTCATTCATTTAATACAATCTGAGTTTACTGTATCGCTGTGTTTCTTGCAATATAATTGTGCATATGAATATATATATGCTCTTTCATTTCATTCTCACATAAATCTAGATCACTTAGGATTAAATGATGTGTCAAACACTTTAGTATACATCATACACCCCTTTAGACTCCCTCATTTAGCCTAGTACACCCCTTGGAGACAAAATCCCATGATTTTTGCATGTTGAAGATGAATTTGAGTGATTTTAGGAGGTTGTTAAAAGGGAATATTCCCTAATTCGCCCTATTTGAGTGAAGTGTCATTTCGGATTGGATTTGGTTTGAATCAATCCTTATTTGTCCCCTCCTTTTCTCCTAGGTGGCTCATGAGGAGCCCTTAAGCTCTAGTTAACTTCATGGTGTGTCAAGTTACACTTTAGTTAACTCCATGATGTGTCATATGAGTTAAATAAGATCATAGAAGATATTTACAAGCAGTTCGTCCAGGTTACTTAGATCAATCCTCCGGGAGGGTTGCGTCCAAAGATGGCCTTTTATGCTGAACACTTCTTTGAGATCAGAGACGGGCTCATTGTCCGACCCCTGTACACGTTTTGCCATTGGATGCATGCTTTTCAGATCCCTCTCGGGTAGTTCAAAGGAGGATCCCATAGACTCCGGGTTGAGTTATACCACCAGATAGGATCTGCCAGCTATGTCATTTACAGGAAGTGGAAACTGAGTCACATTTTATCTTCAGATGTCCTGTTTAGGGGGGCCTTAAACTCTAGCCGCCTTCTTCAGATACATCGATCAGAGATGTCGCAAGCACTTTATATTCAAGAGGCTCTCAGGCTTCGAGCACAGGTCCTTGAGCCTCTCACCAGACTAGATACCACACAGCAAATCACAGCATTCTTCAGCATGCTACCATCTTCCAGGGGCACCAAGAGATCTATTGACCTCAATATCGATCTAGCTCCCAGATCAGTAAAGGTTGATGGTTCTCGACCCATGAGATCTCAACGGAAGCTCTGTACTAGACCTCCCTTGGAGAGGCGCTCAGGACCCTTCAGACCTCATCGACATCACTCCACCTCGCGCCTACCAACTCCTATTCGGGGCAGCATACACTATTGCACTTCTCTGAGTTTTCCTCGTTCAGCCTTGGATGTTAGGAGTACTAGACCTTCCTCGGTCGTTTTGGCTCTCGAATCCTATCCACTTGAGCTCCTTCACCCCTCTGCAGGGTTACAGTTTTGGAACTAGGGCGAGAGCTCTCCCATGCTATAGCCCAACTCGCCTTGTACACTTTTACTTCTTTCTTTCTACACCGCTTGTATTATATTTCTTTTAAGGGAGATCGTTTGATCCTCCCACATGCACAAAATATCATTATAACCGACACTCCCGTTGACCTACTTTGTGGTCATTAGTGGACATTAATAAAATTATCTTATCTTATCTAGTTCATTCCACTATGGAATTTGGTACCCTCTTCCTATTTTTCTTTTTAAGCAAGCTCATTGCCTTACTTATTTAATTAAATACCATAACTACACTAACAAATATTGGGAACATGCTTATAACCATGATGATAGCAAATATTCAAAGTATAACATGAATTTAAGCAATAACTTATTGAAAAGTACCTGATTAAATGTCCAATTTGTCGAAGAATGTAGTAGTATTACTGCAGCAACAAGCCTTCACCCTCCTTTGATGCCCATAATGGAATTAAACCTCCTTTCCAATTAGGAGCCTATCCGACTTCTTAGCTCCAAGAAACCTTTTGGTTTTTTGGCCCACCATGTCTATGACTCTAACAACAATAATGCACAATATCTCTAAGAACTTGTTCCATGAAAATATTACTTCCAAGAATTCTTTCAAGGAATTCTTCCACCTCTCAACAAACTAAAAAAAAAGAACTCCCCCTCGACTCTTATTCACTCTCTCTATTTATCAAATTTTCATGCACATCTTCCCAAGTCTCCTCAAACACCCTCATTAATGGGTCATCAACCACCCCTTTTAGATTTTAGAAAGAATATCAAAATAAAATAAAGAATTGAATAACAATAAATATAAAATAGAAAGTCTTTCTTTTCATGCTAACTTATAAATGAACTAAAACTTTTTCCCCCAAAATTTATGGCACCCCACCATACCTATTTAATTTATCATATCAACAATTAATGAAAGTCAAGAAGGGTATTTAATGCTACTAAATATTGATATGTATTCTATATACTCCTTACAATCATTAACCATTCATTTCGTAATTAATACATCAATTAATTATACTAGTGTACAAGCACAATGTAGGTTTATGTAGCTAGTGTATACATACCTGCGTGTGTAGTAATTATAAACAATCAATGCCTCAATTCCATAGTTCTTGCATGTTCTCATCAAGTATGCTATATAACAAATAGTAATCACATCCAACAATGACACTATTTTACCATAATTCAGTACAAACGACACAATATACTCATATCATCACACATGATTAAATCAAGACTTTTAGCTCGCCAAAGTAACCAAGTTGTTATAGCTAACTCACAATTTCCTTCTCAATTACTTCAAACCATCCATCTTCTCTAACCTACTTCCATCTTTCACATCCTATCCTTTCCTCTGCTGGAATATGCTAGAGTGTCAACTATATTCTCCTAACTTCAGATAGAACCCGTAAGTAGAAGTGTCGACTATATCGACCAAGCTTTCCTAGCAGACAATTGACAATCATCATCACACAACTTGGGGAGCGTGTCTCTGCACAACCCTCCCATGACTCCAAGTTTCGAAGGATACATGGTGGGAGATACCTCAACCCCTCTTGATATAACTAGGGTTGACACCTAATACTTAGCCATGCTATGCAATTATTGGTCTTATAGTCACGTCATCGAACAACCATTTTGAGCAAGCTATGCATCCTATCCAGACCATACTTACCCACAAATCATAGTAGCGTTTGAAATCATAAAAGAAACTTATAGTACACATTATTTTCATAATGTCAACGACATTCAATTTACCTCACTCTTACAATCATTTGTCTATTACATAGCTCATCAACTTGTAGGTTCATTCAACAATAACTCATATCCACACAGATTATAAAACAAATTTCATACATTAATATAGTATGTATTGATGTTAAAATAAGAAACATATGTTTATTTATACCATGCCTCACATCTAGTATTCATTCAAAATACAGTTTTAAGCCTGTACCCATGTACCAAATTTCCACCTTTCAATGGCTCGTTTAATGAAAAACATATTTATCATCATCATAAAAAAAATTAATGTTATCCTACAATATATAAACATGTCTATATGTCCACCTATAAGTGTTTAATTGGTTTGGCTCATCAAAATAAAAAGTAAGTGAAATAAATATTAGGACAAGTGATAATATAGATCTAGTTGCATAAAGCCAAATGTGGGCATTACATCTCCCCTCACTTTTCTTTGTTGGTGGTTGCCTTGAGCATTGTTGTGGAGGTCATCTTGGAGCACCTTGTGGATTGTGTGGTTATCTCTTGCTTCCCTTATCTTTGTTGAGGCAACTTGTGTATTGTGCATTGTATTACTATATTGAAGAGCATTGGGATAAAGGAAAGTCTTTGGAGGTCATCTTGGAGCACCTTGTGGATTGTGTGGTTATATCTTGCTTTCCTTATCTATGTTGAGGTAACTTGTGTATTGTGCATCGTATTTCTTGCTCTTTATTTGGCCATTGAAAGGTATTGCTACCGTGTTGGATTAGATGTATGGTAAGATAGTTTGCTATATATCTAATTGTAGATCTAGTTAGAAGATAGTTATTTTAAGCAGATTTACCTTTTACAGGATGGTGCTATACTAACCCTCCTTTGTAGGATGGTGCTATTCTGTAAAAGGAGAGTAGTAAGGAAGTGCAGATTCTTCTCCTCCATATTGTATTGTTTGCAGGATTTTCTCATAGCATTGACTAGGCTAAGGCTAACCTTAGGCGATTTTACTATATCAATCATTATTCAAAGAAGGTCCTCAAAGTTGCTTCTGAATTTGATTCCATTGCCCTATCTTGGCTTTCTTCTTCTCTCTCTCTCTCTCTCTCAGCCTTCCAACTCTTTTCAATCATTAAACTTTTATTTTTACTTGTAGATCTTGAAAAATTTGATTGAAAACTAAGCACTTCTAGATCCTACCTAGATAAATATGTTTGTTCTTCACATGCTTTATCACTTTAAAAGTTCAGATTTATCTATTTTTTGGAAGGTTATAAATCTGCTACAAAAGTCTACTAATATCCCCATCAATATTGCAAATTTACAAGTGGCAAGTTTGTAGGTTTTGAATACTCCTAAGGCGACCCCAAAGAGCAACCTTAATTGTCTAGAATCATTGTCACATTTTGCCCATTTTTTGAGGCTTTTCGCTTATATTTTCTCATTGTCTTCCACAAATTTTGTACTGTTGGTTGTTAATGACCAACAATAAACATTTCTAAAGGCTGTCCAATGTTGGAATTTGTGCAACTTCAGAAGCTATTCTTATTGTACTTGTATTGTATTTCCTTGTACCTCCTATGGGAAATTACATTGATGTAATTACTCATGTAAACCCTAGGAAGAATTAATGTAAAACCTGGGGAAGATTAAGTAAAGAAAAGAATAAAATAAATAGACAAGTCGGCCTAATCAGTTAGACAAGTCGGCCTTGTTAGGGTAAAACTCAGTTTTTGTAATGTTTATAAATAGAAGGCAAGTGCACCTCACTCATCCAACACAAGTAAGTTTGCTCTCTCCCGGAGAAGTTCGCAACATCATCTAGGAGTGTTTTTTGGGGTTCTATCTTGGAGAGACTTTTCTCTCTCTTTCGTCTACTTTGTTCCCAAAAGCTATCATCTCTATACGAAGGTTGTTGGGTTTTTTTATCGATTGGGTTTCCCAGGATAAACTCGTGTTCTTTGTTTCTGTGCTTTGTCTTTCTTTTTGAGATGCTATTATTTATTTGCAATTAAGTTATACTGCTATAATCTTGTAAAAACTAACATGGTATCAGAGCAGTTCTAGAAGAGGCCATTGCCGAAAGCTAGGGTTTGACCTTCCAAGGCCTTCCCTCATCTCCTCAACAGAAAAATAGATGTGGAAACTTCACTCTAGGGGAGGCGCATCTTTTGGTGAAGGAAAAATCAAATTCCCAGAAGTTTCATTTTTGACTTAATTCCGTGGCTATAGAAATTAGGGTTTCAAGTTTTGTGCTGATCAGCCCACTATTTTGGCTCGACTTCACCTTCCCTCAACTTGCCTTGATAGGGCACATCTACCTATGAGGTCAGTTTCCTTAAATTCCAAAGTTCATTTTTGACCTAACTTTTGCTAGGGTTTCTGGTTCAGATATGTAGATAAGATGATTGGAATGAAGGTTGAAAATCGTCTTGATGGGGCTACCGACTTTATGTCTTGGAAGCCTAGAGTTCTCATCCTAGAAGAAAATGATCTCTTGAAGTTTGTCAATGAGAAGGTTCTAGAACCAGAAGCTGAAGAAGACAAGTCCCAGTGGAGGAAGAGTGATGCTAAAGCAAGAAGGATTCTGGTGGACCCAATCAAGGATTGCTTGGTTCTGCAAGTCTCAAAAAAGAAGACAACTAGGAAGATGTTCAAGACTCTGAAGAAGTTATTTGAACACAATAGCATCAATGTGACTCTCGCATCGAGGAACCAACTATCAAATATGAAGATGATCAAGTTCGAATCAATCACCACATGCTTCATGAGGATTACCAAACTTCGAGACAAGCTAAGGACCAGTGGAGATCACATTGAAGATAATGAGCTTGTCATGACCACCCTAAATGGTCTTCCACCATCTTGGG
The DNA here is from genome assembly GCA_001517045.1 of Pseudotsuga menziesii. NCBI lineage: Eukaryota > Viridiplantae > Streptophyta > Pinopsida > Pinales > Pinaceae > Pseudotsuga > Pseudotsuga menziesii. The sequence continues at coordinate 33,827 of LPNX011117898.1, forward strand.
AGTCTTTTATCCAAACCATAAATGGTCGAACTAAGCTGCCCAAATTTGACAGGTTATGGGAGGATTCTGCTTAGGAAGAAACAAGGGTTGCAGCAATGCAAAGACTCCATGGTACTCAAGTTGAGGAGGATCAAGCCTTCATTACTCATGCCAAGAAAGGCAAGGGAAAAGGAAGGAAGTTTCACAACCATAAGCACCAAGCTAGGAGACCAAGTTCTTCTCTAGGTCGGAGGGAAAAGAAGAAGGATTTATCACACATACAATGCTATAAGTGTAAGAAATATGGTCACTATGCAAACAAGTATTTTAGCGCAAACAAGAGGAAGCATGAAGCTTCAACAACTGATGTGGAAGAAGGTCTTCATCACAAGAAACAAAGAAATGAAGATGGTACAAAATTCTTCTTCATATCAACATTATCAGGTACTGTTCCCACCACTAGTGATACATGGCTTATAGATAGTGGTGCTTCTAAATACATGACTGGTTATAATGAGAACCTTTCAGAAGTTGTTGAAAATGAATCTCATCTTCATGTCGTACTTGGAGATGATGCTAACTACATTGTGAAAGGATTTGGATCTACCTCTCTTTAGTTAGAATCCAATGACTTACTACACCTGAATGATGTGCTTTATGTACCTGGTATGAAAAGAAACCTTGTCTCCATCTCTGCCTTAGAAGACAAAGGATATAGAGTTACATTTGCAGATGGAAATGTGCTTGCATTGCACAAGAATTCTAGCATAAGCACAACAAAAGTGATTGGTGTAAGAGATGGGAGCTTGTATTGATTGAGCACCTTACCATCTCAAGCTTTAGTTCACAATTCCAGCAACATAAGTGAGCTATGGTATAGAAGACTAGCTCATCTAAACTATCAAGCTTTCCCAACATTAAGGAACATGGTGACAGGTCTACCAGTGCTTCATGTAGACCATGAAGGTATATGTAGAGGATGTGCACTTGGTACAGAATACCAAGGGTTCCTTTTCAAAAAGTGAAAGCACATCCAAGGGAATATTGGATCTAGTTCACTCTGACTTGTGCGGACCCATGACTGTTACTTTATTGGGTGGTTACAACTACTATGTAACATTTATTGATGACCACTTGCGAAAGACGTGGATATACTTTCTCAAGACCAAGGAATCTGAGGAAGTATTCAACAAGTTCAAAGAATTCAAAGCATAAGTTGAGAATCTGTCAGGAAGAAGGATTAAGATCCCGAGATCAAACAATGGTGGAGAATACACCTCTACAGAATTCAATGACTTCTACAAGGAAGCAGGAATTAAGAGGGAGCTCACAATTCCCTACAACCCTCAACAAAATGGGTTTGCGGAAAAGAACACAACAATTGTAGAGGCAACCAAAGCCATGATACATGACTAGAGTCTACCAATGTTCGTATGGGCATAAGCATCCAAAACAACTGTTTATGTACAAAACAGATGCCCACATGAAATCTTGAAGAACATGACTCTGGAAGAAGCTTTCACAGGAGTGAAGCCAGAAGTGGGCCCCCTTCATATCTTTGGTTTCTCAGTCTACATTGTTAGATTTTCTTAAAGATTATAGCAGTATATCTTAATTGCATTTATCAATAGGATCACTAGAAGATAGACAAAGCACAGAACAATAACACAAGTATTTTTCACCTGGGAAACCCAATTGGGAAAAACCCAGCAATCTTCGTCTAGAGATGATAGTTCTGAGATCAGAGTACAAGTAAGAAAGAAAAAGAAAAATATGAAAATGCCTTCCAAATATGAAACCCTAAAAATCAGTCTACTTCTGATTTGTTGTGTAGCTTTTGTCTTTCCCAGAAAACTGCGAACTGCTGTGTAGCTGTTGTGCTGCTGTTGTGTGCTGAAATGATAAGGGGTATTTATACTATTTTTCCACCCAGAAAATAATTGGGGCTTACTTCACTTGGGGGTGCAATAAATAATTTTATATTTTATTATTTTATTTATTCTTTTATTGCTGGCTTTTCTCCCCAAGGATTACATTGCTCTTTCTAGGGTTTAGATGAATAATTACAACAAGTTCAACTCCTGAAGGAGGACAATAAGAATAGCTTCTGAAGTTGCACAAAATCCAACATACATTCTTGTGCACAAGGATAAAAGGACGGAGCTAGAACCTTCAGGCAAGAAGGGAACATTCTTGGGATACAGTGAATCTTCAAAGGCTTACAAAATATACATCCCAGGATTGAGGCATATTGAAGTCAGTAGGGATGTGACCTTTGAAGAAGAGATGGCTATCCGGAAAGGAAGAGGATTTGATATGGAGATCGATGATGATAAAGAGATGAGATCATCTCCCCCTCCAGTGGTTAAGAGGGAGTTTGAAGAAAAGAATGAACCGATCGATCTCATTGATCCAGTTGAGCCAATTGATGCTCCCACAGATATGGAAGTAAGTCAAAAAAGACCTAGATCGACATAATAGAGATTGCAAGATGCAGAGGGGCATGAAGCTCCACATGGCACTTATCGAGAAAGCAAAAGACCTCAGAGGCTCTCGAGTTATGTAGCATTGATGAGTCACATCATTGACTCAAAACCTACCACATATGAAGAAGCATTCAGACACCAAGTTTGGAAGGATGCCATGGCGAAGGAATTCAAGTGCATCATAAAGAATGACGTATGAGAGGTTGTACGAAGACCTGAGGGATGTCAGTAGTGACTTCCAAATGGCTTTTCATTATTCTACACAGAGTAGATGGAAGTGTGGAAAAACACAAGGCTAGATTTGGTGCCCAAGGATTCCTTCAGAAAGAGGGAGTTGACTATGATGAAACATTAGCTCTTGTGGCTTGATATACATCCATCAGAACCATTATTGCTATTACTTCAGCTATGGGATGGAAGCTCCATCAAATGGATGTAAAGACTGCCTTCCTCAATGGTATTATCGAGGAAGAAGTTTACATTGAACAACTAGAAGGGTTTATTGTCAATGGGAAAGAGTCTCACGTATATAAACTGGAAAAGGCATTATACAGACTCAAGCAAGCACCTCGTGCTTAGTATGGACAGATAGACAGATACTTGGTAAACTTGGGGTTCACCAAGAGTGATGCAGATCCCAATCTTTACTACAAGATTGTGGATAATGAGCCACTGATTTTGGTTCTGTATATGGACGACTTGCTTCTCACAGGTAATGAGAAACTTATTGAATGGTGTAAGAAGAAGCTTGCCTCTGAGTTTGAAATGAAGGCCCTTGGATTAATGCATTACTTATTGGGACTAGAAGTATGGTAGAGGCAGATGGAAATTAACCTAAGTTAAGGAAAATACACCATTGATATTTTGAAGAGATTCAGGATGTTGAACTGCAAGTCCATAACTACCCCAATGGATGCAAATCTGAAGAAAATGAGGGAATCTGCTTTAGATTCTAATTTGATTGATCCCACCATGTATCGCTAGTTGTTTGGTATCTTAGAGACCAAGATCGAAGTTTTTGGTTGGGTAGAACTCCGGGAAAGTCAAACCTTAATTTGCCCCTGAACTAGAAAATCAACACTGCAGAAGATCAGCTCCAGATCCAGTTTCGGCATCTCAAATTGGTAAGATCTAAATCTTTTATTTCCATTTGAGGCTCTCATTTAAGATGTCTCATCACACCAAGCTTGATGGAAATCTTGAAGGAGCTGAAAACTTCCGAGCATGGAAGTATAGGATCTTATTGGTTCTTGAAGAAAATGAATTGGACTCCTACATTAGTGGAGAAGTTCTAGTTCTAGAGGGAGATGAGGCTAAAGCCTTACACAAGAAGAACTTGATCAAGGCCAAGAGGATTATTGCTGATTCTATCAAGGATCACCTTATACCATAGGTGTCTTCTCTAAAGACACCTAAAGAGATGTTTGAATCCTTGACCAAGCTATTTGAAGGGAAGAATATAAATCGGAAGATGACTTTAAGAAATCAGTTGAAGAATGTAAAGATCCAGAATGCAGAGACCATACAATCATAGTTTACAAGGGTCTCTCAAATCAAAGAACAACTTGAAGCAGTGGAAGAAGAAGTAGAGAATGGAGAAATTATGATGACCACCTTGATTGGTCTCCCTAGGTCATGGGACTCCTTCATTCAAGGGATTTGTGCTCGAAGAAAGTTAATCACCTTTAGTAGGCTGTGGGAGGAATGCTCACAAGAAGAAGCTCGAATAGTAGCTCGAGAAGAAAAGATGGGAAGTGAAGATCAAGCTCTCACAACACACACCAAGAAATTCAGAAAGTACCACCTTCATCCCAAAGGTAAGCATTCTCATCAAGAAGACGTCCCTAGAAGATATAACAAAGATCTATTTAAACTCAGATGCTATACATGTGATGAGAAATGACACTTCGCCAGAAATTGTCCTAGAAATAGAGGTTGCTCCCACAAGAAGAAGAACAACAAAAGAAAATATCATGCTCACACTGCAGAGGATGTTGAACCTCCCAGGAAGAGAGTCAAAGAAGAAAGTGAAGATTCTTCAAGTGATGAAGAGTATGTTTTGATTTCTGCCCTCACGGGGACTGTTACACATGGAAGCAATAATTGGCTCATAGATAGTGGGGCTTCCAAGCATATGACGGGATTCAAAGAATCCTTTGTGAAACTATCCGAACATGAGTCACCCCACAAAGTGAAACTTGGGGATGACTACCAGTATCCCATAAAATGTAGTGGTGAATCTTCATATAAGCTAGATTCTGGAAAGTCCATGAAGATGAAGGATGTCTTGTTTGTACCAGGACTAAAGAAGAATCTCCTCTCCATATCTGCATTGGATGCAAAAGGCATGAGGGTTGCATTTGTAGATGGCCAAGTCCTTATGTGGCCAAAGGGAAAGACTATAGATGACGCAGTAGTGACTGAAGAGCAAGAGGGAGGCTTATACAAATTAAAGGGCCAACTAGAACAAGCTTTGGTACATGACTTAGTAGAGCCAAGTGAACTTTTGGCATAGAAGGCTTGCACATGTGCACTATAGGGCACTACCACTTGCAAGCAAAGTTGTTGAAGGTCTTCCAGAAATCCAGGCAAAGCATGAAGGTGTTTGCAAAGGATGTGCGAAAGGAAAGAACACAAAGAAGACATTTCCAAGTAGTGAGAGCAAGGCAAAATGAATCTTGGAAATCATCCACTCCGATGTCATCCAGTTCATTGAGTGGGTATGTATATTATGTTTCTTTCATTGATGATTTTTTTAGGAAGACATGGATATACTTCTTGAAAAGCAAGGATGAAGTATTCAGTAAATTCAAGGAATTCGAAGCTTTGATCGAGAACCACACAGAGAAGAACATCAAGACCTCTCGATCAGACAATGGCGAAGAATTCACATCAGATGAATTCAAGGAATTATGCAGAGAGTCGGGGATTAAGAGGGAGTTGAACACTCCATATAATCCACAACAGAATGGGGTTGTAGAAAGGAAGAATAGAACGATTATGGAAGCAGCAAGAGCAATGCTACATGATCAAGATCTCCCCATGCATCTATGGGCAGAAGCTGCTAGGACAACTGTGTATGTACAGAACCGTACTCCGCATAGAGTACTTGAGAACAAGACACCAGAAGAAGTCTTCTCTGGTAAGAAACCAGAAGTTAGCCATCTCCGAATATTTGGTTGTCCAGTGTACATACACATTCCGAAAGAAAAGAGGACGAAGTTAGATCCTTCAAGAAAGAAGGGTATATTTGTGGGACATAGTGAAAGCTCGAAAGCTTACATATATATTTCCCAGGATTCAAGAAGATCGACATCAGTAGGGACGTGACTTTCGACGAAGACTCAGCTTACAACAAATCTAGAAAGAGACCTGTTGAAGACCTTGAAGAAACATAAGTACCCAGGATACGAGATACAACTATGAACGAAGCAACTCCAGAAGAAGATCGAGAAATGGAAGAACCTCAGAAACCTGTAGATCCACCCCAGGAGAAGAATCCTTACAAGAGGAAACTTGCATGGGTACGAGAGGCTATCCAAGGTGCAGAGAGATATGGGGCTTCAGAAGAAATGCACAGAGAAAGGAAGAGAACTAGGTCCTACTCCAGTTATGTAGCCCTACTATGTGACATCATTGATAAAGAGCCTTCCAACTATGAAGAAGCGGCGGAAAAGAAAGAATGGAAGGATGCTATGATCAAGGAGTACCAATCGATCATGAAGAATGATGTCTGAGATGTGATCCCGAGACCAGAAGGCAAGTCTGTTGTGACTTCCAAATGGATCTACAAGATCAAGCATGCTGCAGATGACAGCATAGAGAAATATAAATCAAGATTTGTAGTGCGTGGCTTCTCCTAGAAGGAAGGGATAGATTATGAAGAAACTTTTGCACCTGTAGCCAGATACACTTCCATCAGATCAATACTTGCTCTGGCTGCAGTGATGAAATGGAAGATACACCAGATGGATGTCAAGACTGCGTTCTTGAATGGTATAGTAGAAGATGAAGTGTATGTGGAGCAACCACTCGGATTTGAGACACATGATAGGAATACTCATGTGTGCAAATTGAAAAAAGCCCTATACGGTTTGAAACAAGCACCCCAGACAAGGCACGACAGGATCGACAACTTCTTGACTAGCTTGGGCTTTACCAAGAGTAAAGCGGATTCCAACCTATACTCCTACTATATGTGGATGACCTGTTTGTGACAGGTGAGGATGGATTGATTGCTGACACGAAGAGGAAGCTTGCTGTCGAGTTCAAGATGAAATACTTGGGTATGATGCACTACTTTCTAGGCATGGAGGTGTGGTAGAAGCAGATGGAATCTCCCTTAGACAAGGGAAGTGTGCAGTGGAGATCCTGAAGAGGTTCAGGATGATGGACTGCAAGGCCATGACCACACCTATGGCATCGAACTCGAAGCTATTGATTGATGCTTCATCAGAGTTGGTTGATGCCACAATGTATCGTTAGATGATTGGGTCATTGATGTACCTGACGAATACGAGACCAGCTATTTGCTTTGCCGTGAACACATTGAGCTAGTTCCTAACAGATCTGAGACATGTTCACCTGATTGCTGCAAAGCATATTCTGAGGTACCTAAAGGGTACAGTTGACTATGGGCTCAAGTATGAAGCGAATCAGAGGATTAACCTGGAGGGTTATGTGGATTCGGATTGGGCAGGTAGTGCCATTGATAGGAAGAGCACTTCGGGGTGTTGCTTCAGTATGGGATCAAGTGTGATCTATTGGTTTAGCAGGAAGCAGTCCTGCGTGGCACTGAGTATAGCCGAAGCAAAGTATGTCGTAGCTTGTTCGGCTAGTTGTGAGGCAGTGTGGCTAAGGAAGCTACTATCTGATTTGTTTGATCTCCAGTTGGATGCTACTTGTATATATTGCAACAACCAGAGTTGTGTGAAGTTGTCAGAGAACCCGGTGTTCCATGACAAGTCGAAGCATTTCGACATCAAATATCACTATATCAGGGATATGGTGCAGAGAGGAGCAGTGAAGCTCCAGTATGTTGTGACGGACGAGCAGATAGCTGATGTGTTGACTAAGCCATTAGCCAAAATGAAGTTTGAGTACTTCAAGGAGAAGCTTGGTGTTCTTTAGATTGAGGTTCCTTCCAAGGGGAAGTGATGAGTCTATGAAGCCTTTCTGACATGGTGGCAGGTTACACCTCCCATGGTCAGATGTAAGTGCTGGAGCCTTTCTGACATGGCGGCAGGTTGCACCTCCCATGGTTAGATATAAGTGTTGTGCCTTTATGACATGGTGGCAGGTTGCACCTCCCATGGTTAGATGTAAGTGCTAGGGCCTTTCTGACATGGTGGCATGTTGCACCTCCCATGGTCAGATGTAAGTGCTGGTGCCTTTCTGACATGGTGGCAGGTTGCACCTCCCATGGTCAGATGTAAGTGCTGGGGCCTTTCTGGCATGGTGGCATGTTGCACCTCCCATGGTTAGATGTAAGTGTTGGAGCCTTTTTGACATGGTGGCAGGTTGGTCTTCCCATGGTCAGATATAGGTGTTGTGCCTTTATGACATGGTGGCAGGTTGGTGTTCCCATGGTCAGATGTAAGTGCAGAGCCTTTCCCGGATGGTAGTAGGTGTGTCCTACCACGGCGGTGGATATAAGCGCTGAAGAAGATGAATACCTACATGGAATCTAGGCCTACAACCATCATGAAAAAGGGCTGGCTCTGTAGAACTTCCTATGACGAGTAGAATTGAGAGATAACACCATTTGCTTGAGATAGCGGGAGTAGTGATGATGATCTAGCAGTGATGATGATCCAACTTTGATGATGATCTAGTGATGAAGACTTGTGCTGATGAACTGTGTCAAGAGAATACCTTCCTAGTTAAGAGGGAGTGTTGATGTATTTGTAACTTCGGAATGTATTCACTTGCATATTTCTTATTGTATTTCATTATACCCTGACGGAGATGTTTGTTCCTCCGATCGAGAGTCATTAATATAATTAAGTCATGTAAAGTCATTGAGGTTTACCCTCCATTGTAAGTCGGGGCAATAGTCCCCACAGTTGAGGGGTATTAGGGTTATTAGACTCTCCTAGTGAGGTCGGCCCTGTAAGAGTAATTGTCAAGTGGAAAACAAGTATAAATAGAGAGTGAGAATCTCTATTTGAAACATACACTCACTCAACTATAGAGCATGAGTGAGAGAAGAGGAGCTCGCACAAGTGAGAGAGAGAACAACTGTCGGAGATCATCTTTGTCTTTGGGTTTTTACTTTTGCTATTGGTGCTCATTCTATCTTTGAGGAAGTTGCGGGGTTTTCTCCTTTATGGTTTCCTCGAGGAAAACTCTTTGTGTCTCTTGTCTCTTGTAATTATTGCTATGCATGTTATTCTCTCAGATAAGATCCTAGATCATATTGATTAAATGATAAAAATTTAACACACACAACTTATACAAAAGCCACATTGACCAAACATTGTAAAGACGATGAACCCAACAGATCTTTGGATTTGACAATGTCCACCTTGCATTAAGCACAGGTGAGAGGGGATGCCTTTGATGAAGTGATGAATATAGATTAGTGAAACACCACTCGTCTAGAACTCACGAGTATTCGCGAGTCTTCACAAGTGGAATCCCGGTCGGTTAATCATTGAAGACTCACCCAGTACTCGCCCTGCTCGCAGACTCGTTGCAAACTTGTAGATTCGGTGGAACTCGGGGAAAACTCGTCGTGGAAGGGAAAACACGCCCTGCGGAAAAGAAACGAATGCCACGACTTTATGCGCACTGGTTGAGTGTTGGGTCCGCAGATGGTGCTTTTGGAGGGAAAATGAGTCTGCATGAGTCTCTCCCTCTCATTCATTCGTTCATTAAGCAACCAATCGTTGCTAAGTGAAGGAATAAAGAAGTACGCCTCCAAATTTATATTAAAAACGAAGACATGGTCGCCCAGATCATATCTTTCTCAACATGAATCTTTTATTAAATGTCTCATAGACTTAATTAACCGGTTGTAACCCCAAGCCCGACTTGAAGTCTACCATGAATCTAGGTTAGGGTTGTTTGAGGCTTTCATCCTGTTCTTATAACATCTTGGTTTATAGCTTTAATCCTACCTCAACCGCCATTTAACATCTATAAAAGAGGGCGCAACATGGAAAAAAGGGTTTCAAAAGTTCTCAAATTGGAAAAATTCTTGAATTTAAATTTTTTGCATAAAAAATGGATCGTGTTATGCTATATTATTATAATTTATGAGATAATGTTATGAACGATTGCATAGATTGTAGTTTTATAACTTATATGGATTGGAATGCCATTAACCTCTTTTTTGTGCCCAAAATTTATCATATTTAAGTTTTTTGCCTATTTGCCAAGTTTTTCCGAGTCTTGTCGAGTCTATCCCGAATTTTTCCCGAGTCGACGAGTCATATGCCAGCTGAGTCTTTTGCCGAGTCCGAGTCGTGCAACATTGATATAGATGATGAGAATCATATTTCAGCAGCATATTGATATTCATTTTAGACAACTCAAAATCTGGAATAAAGGCATGCGGTTCCATCATTGAAGGATGATTCAGAAACTAGGACCCCAAACTGCTATGCAAGTGATCTCCACTCCTTCCATGATTGTACCCCTAGGGTCCCATAGATCATGCCAATAGAAGGTACCCTTCCAACATACTATGTGTGCCTGAAAACACAATATCTCTGCCACACAACCCCCCTAATCACACCAACTCCTGATCAAGTGGGAGGTGAGATCCCAACTTGCTCGACTACCCTCCCACTGCCACCCGACCAACCCAGAAACTGATTTCCAAGCCGCCTAGATACTCACAAACAAGATGGACCTACCAACTTGGAACAGGGAGGGGAAATAGATGATGCCACTTAGACCTAAAATCCCATGGATCTTGCCAATATGCTGCATTGAAAGAACCTGATGTTGGAATAGAACTTGCCAAGGCACTGAACCTTCTAGTCATTTCACCACCCACTTGACTGCCAGAATACTACCATGAGCTGCAATATCAATCAAGCCTAGCTCCCCTTCATCCTTGGAATAATGCAAACATCCCAAACAACCAAGGGGAGACCTCTAGCACCTCCATACTTAGACCACAAAAATGAAACATGATTGCAAAATCTTGTCCAGCTGATAGAATTGAGCTGGACTAGGAAACCGACAAGACACATAATACACGTGGGAAGCCAGTAGAATATGACCTACAACCATAGGTTTTCCTGCGAATGGAAGATCCTTATGATGCCAAACATGAAGTTTGCTTTGAAGTTTCTGCAGACACCAATCCCACATAATCACCGGTGATAAACCTGTCCCAAACAGTATTCCAAGATATCTGACAATCATCCCTGAATAAATGTAAGACCAAGCAGCCAGAATCTAAGCTGGAGGAGAATCTAACCCAATTAACCAAAAGTCAGCCTTATGAGGACTCACAGTGGCACCTGAAGCCTTGCAAAAACTGTCCAAACAAGAAAGCACCCCATCAACAGAACCCTGATTGGCCCTGACAGATAAGAGGAAGTCATCTCCGAAGTGGTTATTAACCATCTCTGAGCCATCTGGAAGCTTAATACCCATGATCTGACCAGCAATGCGAGTTGCTTCCAACAAATATCTGAAGGCTTTTGTATTTAACACATACAAATATGGCGCCAATGGGCAACACTGCCTAATAGACTGGTGTAAAGCAATCCAAGGGGACCAAGTGTTTACCATACCCACACAGTGGGAGCCAAAACCCAAGCATGTCATCATCAATGACATCTATATTTGCCTCTTGCAAAAACCATGCTAATGTTGATATTGTGTAGCATTTCTTGAGCATTTTCCTGCGTGTAAAGTGGTGTACACAAAAACACATTTGAATGATGAAAAGGGATATAACAGATATAATTGCATTGAGAGAAGCAAGGTGCTCTTACAGCCAGGGGTGGGACTCGGGAGAGATCTCCATGTATATATGTATGCGAGTAATGCAAATAATTTAAAAGGGAAAAAATGATGTCTAGTGTCTAATTTCAAAAAAGAAGAGAGCCCAAATAAAATAAATAAATAAAGGAAATAATTTAGCATAGATCTATCCTAACCCCAGATCTTTCAAGCACCAAGAGGTTTGCTCCTAGGTTCTTTTTATCCCTCTTGGTACTTCATAGATCGGTGGTTAAGATGGATCTGTGCTAGTTGCAGTAGTGCATTTATCTTTAATTTTATTAAAAAGTGGAATAGAATTGATGACTAATAGGGACTTGGAATGAGCTTTGCAGATTTTCAGCTCTTGTTGAAGCTAATTGTTGGTTATGAAATATGTTGCTTTGTAGGGACTTGGACAACATCAGAATGAACACCAGTTTTTCCGTAGCTGTTTGTATGAAAATATTGAAGGATGTAGCCTGCAAGGAAACCCAATAATTAGATCGCCCTTACCTAGTGATTCAGAATCTTATATGGGGATAAGATCAATACCATCTATGGTAGCACCAGGAGTGCGAAAGATCAGTCACCTACCAACTATTGGTTATAGGCCTATACGGCCATCTGATTTGGAAGTTCTCAAGGAGATTCATAAAGATTTATTTCCAATCAGGTTTGGATCAAGTATCCATCTAAGATTCTAAAGTATGTGTTTTAATGTGCTATATATGTTTATTTTTTACAATGCATGCTTCTTTTATAGTTAAGGTGAAGATAATTTGTCTGAAGAATAATCGTGTCAGGTATGAATCAGAGTTCTTTTTGAATGTGGTCAATGGCCGAGGAATTGTATCATGGGCAGCAGTTGACACTAGTAGGCCTGATGCTCATGGGGATGAGCCTATTGGCTTTGTAACTGCACGTGTTGTAGTAGCAACAGAAACTGAGGTGCAAATTTTCTGATCTATATACTGCCTTTAGAATTTTCTTGATCAGTCCATATTGAATTTGCTTTGCAAAATTTAGTTCAAGGATCAAATGTACTATAAAGTTTTGGTGTCCAATAGCTGGATAAAATTTTAGAAGTTGTATTACCTGATTCTGCAGACAGAAGATATGCTGGGCTATGATATATTGAAGACAGATCGAACACTTGTGTATATTCTAACTCTTGGTGTTATAAACCCGTATAGAAATCTTGGAATAGGTAAGTTCCAACTTCCAAGAAATTTAATTAATTCTCCTTTGAAATTGTTCTGTACCCTGTTATTTCCGTTTTATTGCAAAGCATCTTCACTTCCTCTTTCTTAGTTCTGACATTGAACATCTTTTTGATAGCTTCGAGACTGGTCTGGGAGGTTATTGAATATGCGTCAAGCATACCAAGTTGTAGGGCAGTTTACTTGCATGTCATCTCCTACAATGAGTCTGCTATTCTTTTCTACAAGAAGAACTCCTTTCAATGCTTGTGGAAGCTGCAAAATTTTTATTACATTAATGGATACCATTATGATGCCTATTTGTATGTGTACTATGTAAATGGTGGGCGTGCTCCCTGTTCAGCTCTGTAAGTATATATTACTGATTTGCTTGAGCATTCTTTGCCTGGAGGCATTTCGGTCATGTTTATTTGAGCATTATTTCATTGAATCCCTGTTTTGTCTTTTTACAGTGATTTTTTGGCAGCCGTTGGTGCTTATGTAAGGCGTCTTTTCCACTCTCTAACAACAAAGATATGGAAAAATGAAGAGAACAAAGCTACAAAATGGCCTAAGTGTAAAGAAGCTGGTGGGTTACTAGGCTCAAGTCGCCGGCTTCATGTTTCGGATGGTAATGGATGTCAATGTGTCTAATCTATGTAATAAATTATCAACTTTAAAAGTTGTATGCATTCATGTTTCCTTCAATTAAAAATGTGGTAGGTGTAAGCATAGCCTAATCTTACCATATATATGTGATTTAGTTTAGCATGTTTTAGCCCCTTGCAGCAAGTAAATGCAAGTGTTCATGATCGGAAACTTGAAGCCTATGTAAAGAATTTTATTTTTCTCTAGTACATCCCAAAAGAAGCTTATAGAACTAGATGCAATCATTTATGAGTTTGGCTCAGGAATCAATTCTATAGTTAAGTTGCTTCTTGGTATAATTATTTTCTTTGGTACATCTACTAAGTGGTCTTCCGAGCATTTCTTCAATTAAATTTGAACTTGCTTATGGAGAATGTAATGATTACTACTAATACACTCTGCTTTTATCCTTTTTGATTGTAGCTTTTGCAATTACAGCAAAGTAATCATGCACATGCAGTTTGACAAGAGTAATACTCAGAGTCCCAAACGAGCTAGCCTCTGTGATTAAAATCTGATTTGACATTAGCAATGCTGAAAATCTTGGAAGGATTTGTATTTGTAATTAAATTGATATTTGGTGTAACTATTTATTTTCTACCTTCTGGGAAGAGGTTTTCCATGAAGTCATTGAATTATACTGTAACTCTTGATTTGTGATTCGTTCTTGTATCTTCGTGTTTTATCTCTAATTCCATAATATTAACATTTTCCTTGTTGAGTTTTCCACTTATCATGATTCATTAGCATAAGTAATTGTGGAAAATGTCAATATGTAGCTTGCCCTTGTACATATGATATTTTACTTTTCTTTCCATCACACTCCTATAATTCCTCAGCACATGGTGACACTCCTAGGTTGATTTCTAACTTACCTACTTATGAAAACAGAAAACTGAAATCTCTCTCAAAACTGCAATCTGATTTATACTAGGAAGTCTGAAGAAAGTAGCAACACGCACACAGATCTAAAACTCAAATCACATCACTGTTTATTAATCTTGAAAACAGGAATTACACTGAAAGATTCAAACTCTACCCTTCACCCGCTGCTTCCTGCTTTGAAAACTGAATTAATAAACTATGTCCCTGCCTTCTATTTTATAGACTGAGAAGAAGAGTAGGTGCAATGTATCTGGAGTCTGGACACATGCACAACAGTGCCTCAAGTGGAGATCTGAAGCATGCAAGCATGCATCCTCCTTGAGATCTGTGCCTTGATTACTAGGCTGCGTGCACTTTACAAAATTGAGCTAGGCTGCATGCACCTTACCTAACTGATGCATGCAAACTTAAATTAGAACTTAATGCGCGTACAAATTCTAACCAAAGCAAAACCAGAAATAGAACTGAACTGCTAGTATAAAAAGCAACTAAACTGGAACTAAACTGAGATGGCACATGCATGCTTTTGGGATGCATGCACCCTCTATCTCTTTCTCCATAGGTGCTCCTGCACCCTTATCATTGCTGTAAGGAATTGCTGAAGGGGGAGGGTCGCCTTGCTGCAGCATGGACCTGCACATCCGTCACACATGCCTTCTCTGTGTGCATCTAGGTCTTCTCTGCTTCTTGTTGACATTAATGGCACTCTGCCATAAACTTTCTGAGGTGATAAACATCCAACACACACTGCATTTAATATTTTTCTATTCTTTTCACTGTAACTTAATTCTTCCGAGTGTTCATGGGGTGTTTTTTATGGCCCTTGATAGCAGGGGATGGATCAAACTAGAGAATTTTTTTCTTTGACATGTTGGACTGGAAGTGAAGATACAGAAGGGATTTTTGTCTCTGTTCTCTGGTTTTTTCTTTGATTTTGGACCTTTCCACTTTGTAGCCTGTGTGTGCATTGAAATTTAAATGTTCTTTTAGCATGGCCAGAGATGAATCTATTGTGGCTTCAGACAGGTCCAAACTTCTAGGTTTTTTGTCACTTAAAATGGGGATCTTGAAGGAGACTGAAGGATTTCACAAATTTTGGAAGGACTCCATAGTTTTTCCTTGAGTTCAGAGGCCGATTTTGCTAAGTGAAGAGTGTTTGGGCTACTGGTTTGCCAGATATAAAATTCCTTGTGGTCTCACAAAATTTTTAAGGAAGAAGAATACTATATTAGGAAAGTGTCTGTTTCAAGTTGTTAACAGTGCAATTATGGAATAAGGAGTGTGCAATGACCTGGATCGATTATATTGTGCTGGACACCCCTAAAAGATAGAATTGGCGAAGGGAGTTGAAGATTGAAGATTTTGGAGATGTTTTCTGAAAATTGGCTGTTGGTTACCAATAGCATTTTTTTAAAAGATCTGCTTCCCAAATTAGACCTCTTGTTTGCATTATTTCTGTGAGTGATCTATGGTGTACTAATGCCATTCTTCAACTTTGTCTAAATATATTTTTCTCAGGAGAAAAAGAAGAGCTTGCTAGTAGTCTCCCCACTACAAATCGGAAAAATGCTCAAGCATGGCAGTAATAATTTGGGTCTTTATCCAGTGTCTATCAACCCCTAAACTGGTTGAGACTATTCATCAAACAAACGTTTCCACTAATTCCTATCAACCACAGAAGCTGATCATGTGATAGGAGATTTCATACCCCATTGGTTCCACCACCATGTCACCGGAAAACGGGAATACGAAAGCTGAACTAAAGCAATGTGCCTGATAGTGCATTGAATATATTTGTTTGTGAAAGTAAGGTTTTATGCCCAATGAAAGCAAGCATGTTGACTCTTTAAACACATTCTGGTCTGTGCCCCATTCATTCGAAAGCCATAATTGAAAATTAAAGTACTGGTTGGTTGAGGTGTGAGGGAAAGAGATGGAGGACAGGATCTATGCTGCGGGGAATTGCTAGGGACCCCCACGAATCGCTCCCAATTCGCGCTCCCGGAGGAATCGATCCCGGAATTGTGAGTTCTCATTGATTCCTCCTGGGAGCGTTTTTGGGATTCGCGATTCCTTGGGAAAAAAACGCTCCTTGCCATCCCCGGAATCGCTGAGGGAGCAACCCCTCAGCGATCCCGAGCAAAAAGAACGCTCCCGAAAACGCTACCTCAACAATCCCACGCGTTGAGGAATTTTTTTTCCAATTTTCTTAATTTTGCAAAAAAAATAAATTGTTTTTTAATTATTGGCTAGGGTTCAATTAGCCTTTATAAACACTATTGGACTCCATTTGGGCTCATTCTATTCCTCATTTGTTAGTTTTCATTTATCTTGCTAGGGCTTTGAGTGGCTTTGCTAGTTGTTTGAGAGCAAATTTGTAGGAGCTTGGAAGGGAGATTGAAGGGGAGATTGAAAGCTTCTATTTGTGATAGCTTGGAAGGAGGATTGAAGGTTTCCATAGAGACATTCAACCATCCTTGAAGAGCTAAAGAGGTAGGCTCTAAAAACCTAGTCTTTGTTTGTTTTTGAAAAAAATATTTCACTAAGTTAACATTTTTAATCTTGTATGTGTTTTTTTCCTACTCTTTCCAATTTCTTCTTCTCCATCATTCTATTGTAGGAAAAAAGTGATTCTCGTATTGAATAAAAAAGCATGATGGGTATGTGGCTTTTGTTTTTGGTTCCGATTCTTCTCATGATGATGGTGGTGGGAAGTAGATTTGGTGGTGGCAATGATGAGGAGGAAGAGATAGGGAGTGGCATATACCATGGAGAGGAGGAGGAGGAGGAGGAGATTGAGAGTGATGAGGGCAAAATAAAAAAGACACCACCTTTGTGGAAGTATGTGACAAGGCTTGGGGGAGGGAGATGAGGTGGAACCATGAAGTTTACATGCCTCCATTGTAATAAAACTTACGTAGGTTCATATACCCGTGTGAGAAAGCATTTGTGTGGGCTTATGCCATGTGATCAAGGTAATGCTAGTGGAGTCAAAACATGTGGCAAAGTGTCAGCTAAAGAAAGAAACAAATACATGATGGAAGAAGAGGCCGCTCAAAACAATTCCAAGAGATCAAGGGTCGAATCTGAATCCCCACAGAGAATGTTTAGTAGTGGATCTAGATCATCATCCATCGATGCTAGTGGATTCTCGCCTATGCAAAAAACATTATCAAATTTCCTTGACCTTGGTTGTAGAGATGATGTGGATTAAAAATGTATAGGTTTCTCTATGCATGTGGTGTGCCATTCAATGTTCTTCGCTCACCCTATTGGCATGAAATGGTACAAGCCATCAATGGTTCCCTTAAAGGATACATGAGCCTTGTGTATGCCAAAGCTATAACCGTGGGACTTTACAGGGAAAGAGCCAAAATCAATAGTGCTCTTGGAAAGGTTACAAATGATTGGTCCAACTATGGGGTATCCATTGTATCTGATGGGTGGACAAATGTTAAAGGCAAGCCATTGATAAATATTCTTGGTGTGTCTGCTAGTGGTGCGGTTTTTCTTTCGACTCATGACTACTCATATCGCTACAAGATTGGTATTAATATTGCACAACCTTTACTTGAAACCATTCAAACGGTTGGGCCATACGATGTCATTCAAGTAATCACAGATAATGCTGCCAATTATAAGGCAACTGGAGCAATCATTGAGGATAAGTATCCCAACATATTTTGGCCAGGGTGTTTGGTTCACACATTGAACCTTTTGATGCATTATATTGTTAAGATGAAGGACCCTAGTTATCGATGGATTGGTGCCTTATACAAGAGAGGTAAGAAAATGATAAAATTGATCACCAATCATAGCATCTCCCACCACATTTTTCACAATCACTATAGGTTGGAGCTATTGAAGATTGTGAAGACTAGATTTGCTAGCTACTACCTCACCTTCAAGAGACTTTTGAAGGTAGGAGAGGCATTGGCTAGTATGGTCTCAAGTAATTCATGAAAGGGATTGAAAGACAGAGCTGCAAGCACATCTGATAGACATGACTTTCAGGAGGTGGAGGACACCATTCTTGGTGGTCAGTTCTAGGCACAGGTTAAATATGTTCTACAGTTCACCAAGTCCGTTTATAGTATGATTCATTTTGCAGATACATATCAGCCGGTGATTGGCGAGCTGTATGATCAAATGGATAGCATGCTTGGTCATATCAAAGACACTGGTGAGCAAAGAGATGCAATCTTGTATGACTATATTCATAAACATGCGGTCAAAAGGTGGGATAATTTGAATGTTCCACTCCATGCCCTTGCATATGTCCTTACCCCAAAATATTATTCTCCATCTTGGTTGGCCCAACCTGCACCTGGGGGTGGAGTTAGGAAAAGACCACACATAGATCCAAAGGTGCAAAATGGGTATATGCTTGCATTAGACAAGTTGGTCCATGATGAGGAGGAGTGTGCTCAAGTACGGAGTGAATTGAGCCCATACTTCAGTGAACATGGAGTCTTTCGTACCTTGCATGCAACCAAAGATCGAGAGAGGTTGGATCCTATCCGTTGGTGGAACATGTATAGCAGTGGTGCCACATATTTCAATAAATTGGCAGTGAGGGTGCTTTCATAGGTTGTCAATAGTTCTTATGTAGAGAGGTGTTGGAGCACCGACAGCTTCATCCACATCGTCAAGAGAAACAATTTGAATATAGAACGGGCCAAAAGTTTGGTTTATGTGCACTACAACTTGAGGTTGTTGTCCCATTATTGTGAAGCGACCAAGAATGATAGACCATTTTTTACTTGGGACAACAATCTAGAGGAGGCTAATGTGGAGGATGGAGCCATTACACTTCCAGCAACTCCTATTACACCTAGAACGTGAGAAAAAATTAGAAGTCTCATGGCAAGAGGAAAGCTTAGTAGATTACTAGATAGTATCATAGTACTTTGTATTTCATGTTTATTATGGCTTATTTTGTAAACATTATGGCTTAAATTGTTGATTGCAGCTTGATTCTAATCATCTTATGATCTTACAACTCTTTGGTATTGAATATGATATTATAATGCTTTGTTTCATTTCATGGTTGATTTTATCTGTTAGACTGTTAGAGTTTGTTGATGGAAAATATTATATGTTGAAATTTGAAGGTTGATGTTGTTGATGATTAATCATTTTATGACAATGTTAAAAGTCATAGCTCCCAGATGATTGACGTTATATGTGTATTAAATGGTTATATCTATGTTTTCTATAGCTAATTTGGCATAATACATGTTTTTTAAATATATTTGCTTAAAAAATATATTAAAATAGGTATTATATAAACAACGCTCCCAAAACATAATCTTTTGAAAATTTCGTTTTTCGCTCCCGCTCCCAACAACATAGGATGGGATATCAAATTCCAGGTTGAAGCAACTCAAATTATGCAAGTTTCCACTGGAAATAGGTAATAACCAATGCTTTTGCAGACAAAGGATCCTTCAAGGATGTATCATGTCTTGACTGCCAATGCATCATTAAAAGAGGACAATCCCTTGAATCTAAGTTGCGTGAAATGTGGAAACATGTACTAGTTTCAGAAACAAGAACGCCTGGAAATGCCCCCTCCAAAAATGGGTGCGTTGTGGGAAATGTTGTGTATAAATTAAAAAAAAAATCTATATATGAATTTAAAATAAAACGCATTGCCTTGGAAGAAAATATGAGTGAGGAGTTAATTTGTTGGTAGGATTATAAATAAATTAGAGGCTAATTTATAGGGTCTTTATTTTCCACATATTAGGGTTTTTTAAACATCCTATTGGTTCCATGGCCATCATGGTCACTTGGGCGATTCCAAGAAGATTATGCGTTTCTGCGAGTTTTTCGTACTTGTATGTGGGCTATTTAAGAGTTTCATGCAATAGACCCTTGAATGTATAAAATCTTTAAATCCTATTCTTGGCCATAGTAAAAAGTTCTTGTTCTCATTTTATTGTTAGAGGTAGGTGTTAGAAAAATGTGTAAACAAGCATGAATGTTATGGTTAAAGCATCATTGCACTTTGTGGATTGAGTTTCCCTTTGTAAATGAATCTGCCAAGGAGGCTTTGGATGTTATGGTTAAACCTTTTGGAAAATTGCTTTTCAAAAAATGGATGAAGCAATCACCTTTAAATCACACTCCAACTACATTTTTCTGGGTTTCAAGGATGGGTGACGAGTTTTGGGGATGATTGTAGATATATCGAAATTTTATGGGATAGGATGAGACCCCTAAAAATCTAAAAAAATAGAATTTTTATTTTATTTACTTTTTTGATCAAGCGCTTCTAGTGAACACGAACAAATAACAACTATTTTATTTTGGACATTTAATTGGAAAACACATCTTGTCACATGATGGAGGAACCCCAAAGCTAAGAGGCCATTGGGGGGCGGGTGTGCATCTATCTCACTAAACTTTCTTAAAACTTGCCCTTGTCCTCACCCATTTTTTGGAAGCACAAACACACCTGAGCATGAACATGTCATTGTAGAGAGTTGAAACCTGGTGGAGGTAATAGCAGAGCCTTAACTTCATTGACGTGCCAAGCTATTATTGACAATTTTAATAATATATTAGCTAACTTGAAACTCGAATAAATAAAATTTAATTCCATACATCCATACTTATATAACATACATTCCATACATAAAAGGAGCATAGAGTTAAGCACAACCTATGAGGGTTTGCTCAATGATAGCCTTGTTATTTTCAACAATTACATAATTGTTAATCCATTCCCGTTCCATTCCATGGCAATTTATATTACAAGTTTGGACTTCATTTACTTGTTTTGCTCACTTATACCATTCTCCATCTTGAGATTTGAAACTGAAAAGCTAATTTTCATTGATCTTAGTCCAGTTTTTTCCATTTTTATCTATCTATGTCATTGTTAGTCGCAAAGTACTCCATTGGAAAAGGAAGGGTTTTATCTTGTATTGCCTTAAGGGGTTGGATCCATTGGTAAGGAATGAGTAGTTTTCACTGATGACCAAGGTCCATTTCCCATGAGGGCATTTGGCCCCTTAGGTTGTCATGGGGGAAACTAGAGGTAGTGGTCGAACAAGTGAGGCTTGCATTGCACTTTCTACGCGCACATGAGTGAATCAAAGGCCACCTTCTTGTCATCCTTAAGATCAGATGTTAACTATAATGACTACAACCAAATTTTTTTCTGTGCTCTTCCCACTCGAGTTTAAATCCTCAATGAGGCATTGACCTATTGTAATAAGGCTAGAAGAGTAGGTTCCCCCAACGAGACATTTCAGTCCTTGCGAAGTCACAATTTATTGGTATATTTGGCTTATAGGTTGTTGGATATTCTCCTGGGTTATAGCGGCAACTGTCGGGTTTGAACTTGTAAATCTTGCCTAGGTAATCCTAATGAGTTGTCATTTTCCATGTTTAAAATGGAAAAAAAAATGTTTCTAGGCTAGAAGAGTAGGTGCCCCTCTTGAGTGGGACCCCTCATGGGTATGTTTCCAAATGTCTCGATCCTTGCTAAGTCATAAGTCTTTTGCTAGGCATTGGCTCGTGAGTTGTTGGCACTAACCTAGGGTTTATAGTGGCAGCAAGTTGGATTTGAAACTAGCTCTCAACCAAGTAATATCCATCGGATATTGATTCCTGTAAATCTAAAAAAAATAGAGGAAAGGTTTTGACCTAGTGAAAAGCATGCTTAGATTAATGTGACTCACGAGTTGTGGTTTGGGATTTTGATTTTTCTATGCTCCAATTACTTTACTTGAAAGGACCTAATTGTGGCAATGGATAGTTGAGTCCTTGAATGTAGGAAAATTGTTTATTAAGTTATTTTGGTTTGTTTCCTTTTTGTCAAACATGATGCTATGGCGGGAGGTGAAATTTGAAGGACTACCTTATTTTTAAGAGGTGGGTCGGATTGATTGTTGGGCAAAGACAAGAGGGAGAGAGGCATTCAATTGCAATTTGAGAGAGATATTTGTGATCAGGTTAGAGCTAACCTCCTTTTTCAAAAAGAAATGGTATGTTTAGAGCAAAACTTACAAACAATGGATGAATATAGTGCTATAGTAAAAGTAAGGGCTAGAATTAATTGGGTAGAGGTTGGAGATGACTCTTGAAGTTCTTTGATGATTTTAAAAGAAAGTATATCTCAAAGTGCATTTCATTATTGTACCTTCAAGATGATGAGGTATGAGAAACATCTTAAGGTCATTTATAAAACATGGTTCTTCCCCCATAATTTTGAAATATTGTCCTTGAGCCAAATATATATGTTTGATTGGTTATTCCTTCCACTTTGATAGATTGTGAAAGCAAGTCTCTTAACGCTAGCTTGTACACTTAAGAGGTGAAGGTTGTAGATTGAATTCTACGAAGTGAAGATGGATTTCTAGTTGAACTATATAAAGTGTCGTGGGATGTCATAGGAGAAGATACTTTTAGAATGTGTATGAAGTTCTCCAATCAAGCTCTCTTCGAAAGCATTTTAGTGCAAAGATAATGTAATTCTATAAGTGGTTAGACACTTTAACCCTGTTTGTTAGGTTGCACATGGAGATCAAATTGGCATTGTTAAAGGTAGATTATTCTTTACAACGATCTAAGTATGGGAAGCTATTTAGTGGGTCATGGAGATGCCATATAAAACCTTGTTTTTTAATATCAACTTTGACGAAGCACACAACAAAATTGGGTGGAACTTTCTCATAGAGACATTGAAGTGGCTTGGTTTTGGTCCAAAGTTTATAAAAGCAATTGATGCTTTATGTTCTAAAATATCTTTCAAGGTGTGGGCTAATGAGCAATAATTAATTCTCGAGAGGTTGATTAGGCAAGGTTTTCAATTGGTGCCTCTTCTTCGTATTATTTCCATAGATGCTTGGGCTATTTATTATAGGATGCTAGTATTTAGGGGCATATCAAGGGAATTTCATTGCAAGGGGAACATGAAATTTTAGATTCTTACTTTGGTGATCTCTACATTCTAACCAAAATTAACTCCAGTATTAGTCATTGACATAATGAATTGTTTAGATATTTGCATATCCTCGAGAATGAAAGTTAGTGGTCACAAGATGGGGTACTATTTAATTTGTGTTGAAACATTGCCTCATTGGGTGAACCCATTTGGAAAGAGCCATTTGTTAGTATTTGGCAACCCATTTTGGTATAAGCATGTTCCTGAAGGACATGTTGGATTGATTTTATTTGAAGTGGAGACTAAAATTAATAAGTGGTAAAATAGAGACATTCTATTAGTGGGGAAAATTATGGTTGTCCATGATACTTGTTTTAAGTTGTGTTATTCTTCTTGATGGTTTTCGAATGCTACCAACTTCACTAAGCTATAGTACATTTTACACAACTAGCTTTGGGGTAAAACCATTTTGGAAACTAGTGACGTCTTTAGTTCCTTGGGATATTTACACTCTAGAGAAAGATAAAGGTGGCTTGGGTTTGGCAAATATTCTTCTTCAAGGTCAAAATCTAGAGTTTATTTGGATTGTAAGAGCACAAGGAAATGCCCATTGGTAAAGTTTTCTTAGCACCAAAGTAGCTCAACTTCCCATTTTTTTTTGCCTCTAATGGAATTTTAGCTTGGCAATTATTGTTTATAATACATCGGATTTTTCATCATTTAAGAGTCTACCATGCTTATGAGAATTCTAAGAGCATGGAAAGTGCTTTCACAAAACCTTCCATGAAACTCTGGGTGAATTTGTAGTGGTAAGGACTTGGGTCCATTTGTTAATGGTGCTTCAAATCAATCATCAAGTTGGCTCTTATTAGTGGATGGACATTCCCATCCCATCCTCCTAACTAAGAACAATGTTGATAGTGTTTATTTTGGGTTGTAACTACATAAATGTTTTTAATTTGATGTGTTTTAGGGGAAAATTTCACCTATCAATAGGGATGCACAACTAGGGTACAATGGGAAATGTTGCAAACATGAAACAAAAACAACACTTTTATAAGAAATGAGAGCCAAAAATTGGCATAAACGATGAAGCTATAATTAAGAAACAATCAAATTCATAAAAAAAATGAAACGAGGCACGATAAGAAATGAAGATGAAATAAATCATAAGATGAGAAAATGAAGCTTAAGGTCTAAAGAAGAACAAACAAGGGAAAAGTTAAATCAATGAAGTTATAAAAAGAAAAAGAGGATTTAAAGGGTAGGGAGACACTAAACATGATGAAGGAAAATCTAAGGGGAGGGAGGCAAAGTAGGATGCAAGAGGAGGAAAGAGAAAAAGCTAGAAGATGTGATATAACGAGGGACATAAAAGGGAGGGGGACAATAAAATTAACACACGAAGGTGGAAAAAAGAGGATAGAAAGGGACTAGAAAGAACAAGGTCTTCACAAGGAAGGGGGCAAAGGAAATGACAAAAAGATTGAAGTGTTTCAACTAAATAAAAAAATTAGAAGGGAAAAGATAAAGCAAGGAGCATCAACAATATGACAAACCAATAAATATACACTCAATATTAAGAACAATGTGTTCACATGGTCAAATTCTTACGAGACCTTAAGAAAGGAAATTCTCTTTCTATGATGGATGTTTTTAGGAATTTATTGTTTTGTTAGAAATAGAAATCCATTGTCGTTGACACTATCTTGGTTTTGGATCAAGGATATAAATTCAAATTGGCTTAAAATTATAAGAACTAGAGATTTTAAGTAGCTTTAAATTAAGTATTCAGGTTTGTTCTATGATGTAATGTCTAGCACTATGTTACAATTCATTGATTTCTAACACAGTAAATAAATTATATTTATTAACGAAGAGAAAAAATTATTGATGTAATAATGAAATATGTAACCATTGATGATGTAACCAACAATCATGATTTACTAATGATGTAAAACCAAACAATAATTCATTGTTTATTAACTAATAACGATAATAATTCATATTTAGTAACCAACAAAAGAACTTGCCCATATAATAATGAAATATGCAACCACTAATGATATAAGCAACAAATTACACTTTACTAATATGTAAAACTCGACATCAATTTATTTTTACTAACTAATAACAATAAAAAGTGAGAGTTATTGCACCGAGAGTAGTGAGGTGCTTACAACCTAGTACAGGGGACATGTTGTCACGTAAGGCAACATAACATTACATTACAAAAAATAAAAAGTAATTAAAAAAATTCATGTCATCTTATAAATAAATAAAAAATGATCAAAAGTAATTAAAAAAATCCATGTGGACCTAAAAATAATAAATTAAACTCACATCTATCAAGCAGGAGAGGGAACAAATTTCTCAAGTTTAAAACCTTTTTAAAAAACATTACACCTCAAGAAAATGGATCCCTCTCGGCTTGATAGATCCGTATTTAAGAGGGATCTATGTTGGTTAAACAACAAAAGAATTAATCCATGTAATAACCAAATAGGCAATCATCAAAGATATAACCAACAATAACAACTTATTAATGATCTAAAACCCAACAACAATGTCTTAACCAATAAAAGAATGTATTCCTCAATGACTTAAATAAATACTTATTTTCTATGATTTCATCCCCTTTCCATATTAAAAAAAACTATCTAACATGGATGCATGCATACTTGTAACACTAGTTGAACAAAACTTATAGGAAGAATGCGACCACATATGAGCAAGCACCAACCATCAACCAACTGCTAACAACAATTTGAGCAACAATTTGGGGAACAAAATTGTCCACCCAACTAATTCTCTTGATCAAAGTTTGAGAGCACTCAAGCTCTTAGTTATTAAAGTTATACCAACGCTCAATAACAACCTCTCCTCATAATTCCAAGTCTAAACAACACTCTTAACTCCACTCAAACAAGCAAGAGCTTTACCTCAAAGGACATGGAGAAAAACAATAGAACACAATCTCTAACCAATTCTCCCCTCTTCCATAAGAACCCCAATAAAGGCACAAAATTCAAACATGAAAAAAATACTTCATTTACATGAGGACCTCCGCTTGTCATTCAATATGCAATTGTTTCTGGGAAATTCCCCGGTGAGTAGGGAAACATCTCATTGATAGAGCAAGTAAAGACAACTAACTATTTTTTATGATTTCACAACTTATACTAATAAATTGAGGAAATAAATGAGAGAAAGACATGGGATAATAAGGTGAACCCCTATATCCTTTGAACATTCCAAGCAATAAGATTTTTGTATAAGATGTTTCTATAAACTTGAAATATGTCAAGAAGTAAGACCTTTCTCATGCCAAAGCAAGCATATAATAAAATAACAACTGAAAATATACAAATTCAAATAAGGTAAATTGATTATGTTCACAATTCATTAGCCCAAACACATTAAAATAGAAATGTGTCATGAATAGGAGGAGAAAGAAGAGATATATTTGTAATTATAATTGAAATGTAAAAACAGATTTATAACCAGGTCTTTTTGCCAAAATTGTTGTCACCAAAGTATGTGTTCCTCCTTAATGTAAGTCACTTATCGATTTCAACTTTGTCAAAATGTTACGGTCTTACTTTGGAAGGGAAATTCAATGTAGATATAGATTGTACATAGGACTAGAAAAGGCTTTCAAAACCAAGGGGTTATGATCATTGAGAGATTATAAAAACCTACTATATATAAATACAATAGTTAGTCTTGACCCTTTCCTCTAACATAATACCCTTATTTATATGATTATGAAATATTTCAGGTCATTGGGGCTTGGAATTTGGGGTGTATGTGTGTATGACCTTTGTGATCTTCACTCGAGACCATGCATTTTGCACAATTTTTGCTTTTTGGTGCCATTTTGGAGGTGCTCACAGGTTTCTAAAGAACAACCCATGAGCTACTCTGAGTTGCTAGAAGGGAACTAGTGACCATCTAGGAATAGGCTTAGAAAAATGCTAAAATGAGTGACAAGTCATGGAGAAAACATAGTGAGATAAACAAGCTAAACATAGGTCTAGGTCAAGGGTGACCAAATATAACTATAACAGATGCCCCCTAATGTAGGAAATTAGAAGGGAAGTTGATGGTTGAAATGCATTATGAGATAGATAAATATGTTATCCAAAACTTAGGTGGAGTCTAACAAACCAAGGATTTGAAAAGTACTTGTAGACAAAAACCCAAAGCATCAATTGACTCTTTTCCTCGAGGTGGGAATACCCATGTTTAGGTGAAAATTAAACATGGTTGTTCACTCAAGTACACTGAGGATCCATCAAGTATATAATATGCAATATCGTGGTCATCCAAAAATACACAATGGATCCATCGAAAAATGGGCTTGTAGCATTGAGAAAATACAAAGTGGATCTACTTCTTAATGTATATCATGAGAACCATTAGAATAATGAAGGCTATAGAATTGATTCTCCCAAAGTACTAACGTAATATAAATAGGTGGTATTGCAAAGGGGCCCATAAAAAGTAAAATGATCCCATAATATAGTGGAGGGGACAATAACCATAAGGCACACAACTATGTTTCAAGCGCATAGAATAGACGTATGCAAAAAGTAGAAAAGGTGTTGTGGACGGTATACACATAAATAGGTCTTCTTNGGTACAATAACCATAAGGCACACAACTATGTTTCAAGCGCATAGAATAGACGTATGCAAAAAGTAGAAAAGGTGTTGTGGACGGTATACACATAAATAGGTCTTCTTTAAGGACATGGTTCAAAATGCACGAGGAACAAAGGAAACTGGTGAGATATAAAAGTGAATGCAATGATAGTTAGTGGACTACAATGGAGAATTTAACATAAGCCTTGCAAGTGGAAATAAGCAATGGAAATGCAAATCAAACAAAAGGATGGGAACCCACTACGAAATGACAAAAAAGAATAAGAGAGAATCATGGAGTTTCAAATTCAAAGTTATTGTGAGGCTAATGGGTCTCCCAAGCCTTTGAAAAATACTCAACATAGGCACCAAAAGACAAGCACGATGTTAACTAGGACGACCTATGACAGGTAGGCTTTACTATACAAGTTACAGTGAATGACAACTAAGAACAAGTTAAATGTTGCAACTTGATAGGTTCAATCCTAAGGCGTAACAATGCAAATGTGAAGCAAATATACTTATCCCTACGTGCCATTCAAGAATCAATTACTTCAAGATTTGAAGAAATTGACATTGAGAATTCCAAATGGATGTCATTTAATTGGCTCCTTAAGCTTGCAAACTATGAAAAGAAACTTCCTTGGGATCAAGTTAGTCAATAAAGAAAGAACAACAAGATAAATGGAGCAAAAATGGTGTTTCACATTGTTAGAAAATTAACTCTGAAGGTCCTCTTTATAGTTTTGGTGTTGTGTGATAAAGAGGACATGTAATTTGTCCCTTATGTATATTTATGTATAAAGTGGAATTATATATAAATAAATGATGTTTTGTACTTAATTGTATTGGGTCTCGTTAAATGACATTTAATAATTAAAGTGAGTTATTATTAAATGAGGGTGCATTTAATGATGACCCTAGATCTTGTAAATGAATCTCAACCACATATTAGGTGGTTAGAGAAGTAGTTACAATTTTTAAAGTATAAAACTAGGGTTAAAGGACAAATTAGACACACCATCAATAAGGAAAGAGAAGAGAATGCGATTGAATGAGAGAAAAGAAAAACCCTAGGTTGGACATGATTCCCAATGAAAACAACAACAAAGTACAACAACATTTAATGCACCTGTTAGATCCGTACAACACGTGTGAGGCACAAAAATCGGGGCAAAATTGTATAACAGTCTGACAGAGTTGTACTGCATTAATTGCAAACTGGGTACGATTCTCAAGGAAACAGTAAAGTGCAGAAAAGTACAGTCCACATGTGTAGAATATCTGTATAGTCCGGATAGACACGTGTGAAGGTACAACATATCATACAACACTGTTGGCACATAAATTGATGTAATTTGTTGTTGGGTTAATTTTGGGTATTTTTCCTGTGAGGGTTGGAAGAAAATTTTGTCTGTGTTGTTGGGAAAAATTCTGAGATTCTTCTTTAATGATAATTTTCTCTTTCTAGGGATTTCCCCAGGAGTTGGGGTTTTGCCTGGTCTTTGACCAAAATTCTCTATGTATTTGTGTGTGAAAGATTTGCTTAAGTCTTGGAATGTTCTTGAGTTGGTGGTTTGCATTTCAAATCAAAGATGTAAATTTTTAATCATAAACCTTAGTTTCTCAAGTGTTTGACATAATGTGTAAATGAAAAGTTCCATATTAAGTCATTGAATTTCTCATGGTATCAGAGCCAAGTTGAAGTAGTATTCAAAGTTGTGAATCACAGAACAGTTGTGTTGTCTTTCCAGTTTAAGATTTTGTGTTAGTTGTTTTCCAAATGATGAGCATTAGGTACGAGGATAGGTTGGATGGCATATCCAACTATCTACCTTGGAAGGTTAGAATAACTGCAGTGCTCAAGGAATGGAAGATTTGGAGCTTTGCAAACACCAAGATAACGAAGCCCATTGACAAGGATGAATTAGAATAACATGAAGCCCTTGAAGCTAGATCCCAGAGAGTGATCCTGGATGGGGTAAAGGATCATCTAATCCCTCATTTGGCAGAGAAAAAGATTGCCAATGACATGTGGGACACCCTGAAGCAGTTGTTCGAGGCAAAGAACTAGAACCATAAGATGGTGTTGAAAGACAAGTTACACAATGTGAAGATGACCAAAGATGAAAGTGTAACCTTCTATCTAACTCGTGTGGCTCGAGTCAAAGATGAGTTAGTAGTAGTGGGAGAAACTGTCTCAATTTTAGAGTTGGTGAGAATAGCCCTGAAGGGATTCACCAAGAAATGGGAAGTTTTTGTCAAATGTATTGTTGGTAGAGATAAACTTCCAGACTAGTCCAGGATTTGGGATGATTTTACCCAAGAGGAGATTCGAGAGGGAGCTCTGGGTGGTTAAGTCAGCGAGGAGGTGGAGTATAATGTAGCCCTTGCAACAAAGAAAAATAAGAAGAAGACAGACCTCAGTCAGATCATGTGCTGCCATTGTGGGCATATGTGACATTATTCTTCAAAATGTCCCAAGAAAAAAGATTGTGAAAGAAAATACTGAAAGAGATGTGGCAGCCTCTGCAGTACTAGAATACTATGCCATGAAATTTGAGCAAGAGTTTTCTCTTGTCTTAATTGATTCCACTGTAGGAAGTTTATCCTTTGGGAATGTTTGGGTTGTTGATATTGGTTCAACCAGACATATGATTGGAGTATATGATTTTTTTCATATGATCACAATGTTGGGGCTAGGACATTTCATCCAGGAAGATATTGATAGTCCCCAGATATCCATTCGAGGAGTTGGAACTACCAAGTTTCAACTAGATCTCGAAGAGATCTTGGAAATACATGGAGTATTGTTTGTACCTGGGATGAGAGTCAAGAAACTCTCAGTTTCATCCTCTGAGGATGAAGGCTATGGAATGATGGTTAGGTCTGGCCATGTCTTCCTAAATCGGAGAGATGAGCTAGTTGGGACCACTATTTTATTGGGTGATCGCAGGGACAAACTCTATGTTCTGAGAGCAAATATTGTACGACCAAGAGTAGGAGCAGGAGGGTGGCTATCATATTCAGAAGATGAGGATCGGATAGATATGGTGATCAAGAGGAGAGTGATTCTCTCCAGAGCACTGGCAGGAGACTCATCCAGTCAAGTCATGAACAGTTGGATGAGACTCAGGTCAAGTCTCAGGCTTCCGAGTTTTAGTTCAAGGTAGAGCATCTGTTTCTAAGATTTATTCCGGAGTAGGAGAGAGTCATTACAGGAGTCATAGATGGAGATAGTGTTGGTGGGCTTCCTCGTTAAGAGGGAGTGTTAGAAAATTAACTTTGACGGTCCTATTTATAGTTTCGGTGTTGTGTGATAAAGAGGACATGTAATTTGTCCCTTATGTATATTTATGTATAAAGTGGAATTATATATAAATAAATGATGTTTTGTACTTTATTGTATTGGGTCTCACTTAAAGGACATTTAATAATTAAAGTGAGTTATTATTAAATGAGGGTGCATTTAATGATGACCCTAGATCTTGTAAGTGAATCTCAACCACATATTAGATGATTAGAGAAGTAGTTACAAATTTTAAAGTATAAAACTAGGGTTAAAGGACAAGTTAGACACACCATTAATGAGGAGAGAGAGAAGAGATTGAGACTGGAGGAGAGAGAAGAAAAACCCTAGGCTAGGCATGATTCCCAATGCAAACAATAGCAAAGTGCAATAGCATTTAACGCACCTGTTAGATCCATACAGCACATGTGTGAGGCATAAAAATCGAGGTAGAATTGTACAACAGTCTGACAGAGCTATACTTCATGAATTGCATATTAGGCACGATTCCCGAGGAAGTAGCAAAGTGCAGAAAAGTGTAGTTTGTACAGGTCACACATGTGGTAGATCTGTACTATCCATACATACACGTGTGAAGGTACAACATACCGTACAACATTGTTGGCACATAAATCGAGGTAATTTGTTGTTGGTTTAATTTTGGGTATTTTCCCCGTGAGGGTTGGAAGAATTTTTTTTGTGTGTTGTTGGGAAAAGTTACGAGATTCTCCTTTAATGATACTTTTCTCTTTCTAGGGTTTTCCCCAGGAGTTGGGGTTTTTCCTGGTCTTTGACCAAAAATCTTTATGTATTCATGTGTGAAATATTTGCTTCAGTCTTTGAATATTCTTGAGTTGGTGGTTTGTATTTCAAATCAAAGATGTAAAATTTTAATCATAAACCCTAGTTTCTCAATTGTTTGACATAATGTGTAAATGAAAAGTTCCATATTAAGTCATTGAATTTCTTCTCAACTAAATATGGTAAAAAGTTGATTAAAAAGGTCATTTTTATCATTTCATTTTAAAATTCTTCCCAATAGAGTCAAAATAGAAAATTTTTACCCCAAACTTTGATGGCCAATTTTGGGAGCATCAACTTACTAATTCCTAATGTTTTTGGACTAGGCCCCTTCACAATTTGATGTTCTTTCATTTAAATGCTTATCCAATTTTGGGAGCATCAACTTACTAATTCCTAATCTTTTTGGACTAGGTGCTTCAAATTTCATTCTCTTTCATTTAAATGCTTATGTTTTCATTTTTTGTCTGTTTAATGATTTGTAATTATTTAATATTTTGGATTTAAGCATTCTTGGGTGCCCTTTTGTTGGGTCATGAGTAGAAGGCCCTACCCATTACTTCCATTAAGGATAGATGTGAGCACACACACTTATTACTAAAGAAACTTGGTAGAGTCTCTTAAAAAATAAAGAGTTGTTTTTTTTAAATGTCATTAACTCATAAATATTAGGTTGACCTTGTAGGAATTTGCAGGATTGTAGTTGTGTGGAGAGAACAAGAGCACAAGGAGGTTGAAAACATTTCACTTAGGGACCAAATAGTTATGTATGCCCTCTATGACTATGGATTCTTGAAAATTTTCAAGATTTCAAGCATGCAAAGCTAAAACCATCTATTGTAGAGGTTGGTTGGAAAATAAGATCTCGGTTGGGATGCATTTCAAGTTGATGATTAGACCTTGAGGATATAGCTCAAGGATATATACTTCTTATGGGATTATCTTGGCAATGTGAGCCAATGATCCTAAAAGGATGTGGTAGAGGGGAGGATGGTACCATGAAACAAATACATTGAAGGTAAGTAACTAGATTCCCGAAGGTGCCACCCAAGGCTTGAGCCACAAGGCCATCATGTTGACAATTCCTAAGATAGAAGGAATTGTTACACTAAAATCGCGTCACCATCATGTTATGAGATAGATATTCCCTTGTTTGCTCCAATCCCTCATAGTTTCCCTAGAGAAATGACAGGACAAAATACCCCCTTGTAGTTTTTCCTTATTTTGAGCTGGTAACGCTCCTCTTCCATTGACAAAAGGTGGTGCTAGGGCAGCACCGCTCCTAATACATGAGAAAAGAGAGGTGCCATCGCTCCTAGCCTTACTATAAGAAGTGTTACCCCCTTAACATCGCATGTCTTTTTCATTGGAGGAGCGATGCTTGAGTTTTGAAGGAAAAAAGAGAAGCTTCGAGAGGATTCTCGAAGCTGACCTCCATGGAGCCTCATCCCTATAGTTTAGGACCAGCTGGAGCTCGAGATCCTCCCTTTTTGGATCTAATATCCACCTCACCCATGAGATCCTCAACCATTCCTATCCTCCCATTCCTTTAAATACTGGCTCACCCCCCATTGGACAAAGGAGGAAGAATTGTGTTGCATACCAAAATTTTGTCAAAATCATTCTTGAATCTTTGGAGGCTAGGTGAAGTTAGAGGCAAGGAGCCACTGGAAGGAACTCTCAACACCAAGGCATGAAGGTTGTAGTCTCTCCAATAATTTCTAATGAAAATGTCTTTTCTTTCCCATATTCATTGTTTCATGTGTTTATATTGCTTGATTCCTTGGTCACAGGCATAGATCTAGTTGATTATATTGTATGCTATCATGTTTCTCTTGTTGTTTTCCATCTTTTATAGGTTCTTCTGTGGGGATAGCGAGGACAACTTTTGAGATAAGTATTATGGCATCCTATTCTGTTGATTAACCAGATATAGGGGAAGTTTAACATTTGGTGTTTGTGTTTTGTTTTAGATCTGAACCATTCAGATCTAGGGAACCAGCTATTGTCCGCAGGAGGTATGTATTTTTGGCTAACAAAAATGGTGACTCCGCTGGGGATCTACTTCGAATTCTGGATCATTGGTAAGTTGAAACCTCCACCTTCATTTTTAGTTTGTAGATCTACTTTTTCAATTAATAGATCTATAGATCTGCTTTGAATTTGATTGATTTGCCTCTGTCAGCATTTGGATCTTCATGTTTTTGGTTCACTGGGTTTTTGGTGATTGTTTGGGTTCATTTTTCAGTCTGTAACTTCCTTTTTTGTTTCTTTTTTATTTTCAAATCGCCATCTCGGGCACTGCTCTTGAGTTGTGTTATAAGTGCAGTTCTGGAGCTATCACCACTATTCCTATGTGTTAAAGAAGTGGTGCCACCTTCCTTTCTCTATGTCCAAGAAGCGGTGCTCGACCTGGTAACTCCCTGGTGTGAACCTACGAGGAGTGGTGCCACCGCTCTGTTTCTATGTGCAAGAAGCGGTGCTTAGGTTGGTAACGTGCTGTTCAACACTTGTAGAAGCGGTGCCAAGTATTCTTCTTAGCCTTTTTTGGTGTTTGATTCTTAAATGCTTGTTTTGGTATTTGAGATGCATGCTTGAGATATTTATAGTTGTTGCTTGAACTTTGCAATTCATTTTTGAACAGAAAACTCAAAAAAAAAAATGAGCCAATTTTTTTTTCCTTGGGGGCAACCCCCAAGACCCTCAAACCAGGGAGCTGCCATGCAGCCCCCCGAACCCCTAGGGAGCGTGTATGAATCCATAGTTATTCTCAAGAATTTTGATTGATGTTGGTATTTTAAAGCTTCATAGTTGGCTTTGAATAGAACTTGGTTTTGATAGATCTCTGATTTATGTCTTCTTTCACAGAACAAGAAAGGATTGATTTCAGTTTTTCTTCGTTTGTTATACATGATTTTTTTATCTTTTTCCTTTTTTCAAAAAGTTGTGGAAAAGTCCATATGAAAGTTATTGTATAATTTTATGATTAGTTCATTTTATCTTTAGTTGAAAATCTGAACACTTTTGTGTAAAAATTGTAATTATCTTTTCTTGCTTTTCATTAGAGATCTCACTTCTTTTTCAGTTCAAAAGAGAAGATTTTGTTTGTTTCATTTAGGAAAGGACCATATAAGCAAGTGGCTTTTATTTTTGTATGGGATTTATTCTATGTTTCAAATGAATTGAACCTCTCTCTCCCTTCCTTAAGTAGGGCATACTTTGAAAGTGAAAGTGAAATTTTGCACATCACACTGCATGGTTTTAATTTTTATATCCTCACCTCATGCATCCACCTAACTGTTCAAGATAAAATGAAGCGCTAGCTTAGGTTTAAATTTTTTAGCAATTTGTGTGATAGGTTAGTGACGTGTTCGAGCGTCATAAAACGTAGGAGATGTCGTTAATTTGTCTGCACTATAACCCAGGACTCATGTGGTTCTTCCACATACTATTGGTATATCGAATGACCTTTCACGTACCCTAGAGGTATATAGAAAGGTACTTCATGTACTTGACTGTGTATAGGAAGGCCCCTTGTAAATGGTTGTGAATTAGACAACACTACTACCGATTTGAGCTCCCACGTACCTTGCGTATATCGGGAGACACTTTTAGGAATCCTGAGACCATCTGAGTTGACCCTTTGGCCGTCTTGGAATCACACTAGTTGTGACGGTTTGACAATCCCGTGAGGTTCCAAATCTTTAATCCACTCCTCTCACATATTTTGCTTGCTTATTTAGTTTGAGTAGCGCTTGTTGTCTGTATAGTTAGGAGGTTTTAGAAGAGAGAGATAGTTTTGTTACATAGTTATGGCTTTGCCTTCCAGGACTACCATCCAAGAGACTCCTTTACCAAGAATGTCTTTTGTGTTACATCCATATGGGGATGTTGGTCCTCCTCTCATGGGTACATTAAGCCTTCCTGGATTGAATATTGGATTACCTATTTGGTTATTCTCCAGTCCAGTTATCCCATGTACACCAATTGCTTCTGATCCTAATCCTTCATCGCAAGAGCATCAACCTCATGTTGATCCCTCTCCTTCTTCACCAGACGTGTCTTCTCCCGTTTCTCCCTCTTCGCCTGTTGAAAGTTGTAGTACTAGTAGTCAGGTGGATAAGAAGAAGAAGAAAAGGAAGATTAAGAAGAAGAAAAACAAACAAAAAATCAAGCCTCAACTAATTACTCCTTTGAGTGTGGAGAGTGTTGATCTGCACACCCAAATACCGTGTAAGCCCAAATTTCCTCGTAGGCTTTGCAAGGGTGATCACCTTCTAAAGGATTGTCATGGTCTGGCCCTAGTTTTAGAAGAGTGGTCTAAGGTTTCCTAGTAAGCGATGTCATCAGCCTCTGGTCACCATATTGATGATGCCCCCTCAACTAGTTACTTCGTGGTTAAGAGTTGGAATTGTAAAGTAAGAAATCCTTACTTGCTTTGCAAGGACATGCACTTTACTTACCTTTGTCCTCTCATGGATGAAGCTTCTAAGTTATTGGAAGGTATTACTGTTTCTCGTCAATGGCTTCCAACAAGTTATCGTAAGTTGTCTCTTGAGCCTCCACTGGTTGACCAAGTCGTCAATTCAGTTTCATCCAAGGTCGATCCCACTATTCCTTCTAAGAGTGAATTCCAAGTGGTTAATTCAGATTCATCCATGGTTGATCCCATTCTTCCTTTGAAGAGTGAAGTTGAAGTGGTCAATCCAAGTCCATCCTTGGTTGATCCCACTCTTCCTTTGGAGAGTGAAGTTAAAGTGGTTGAGTCAATGACATCTCCTCCCAATCCCGCTCTTTCATTAGAGAGTGTTGAGACTGAAGTAGTCCCTTCGACACAGTCTTCGTCTTGTCCCTCTCTTCTAACCAAGAGTGAAAACCATCCTGCTAAAGTTTTCATAGTTAGTTCTGATTATTCTATGCAAGAGGAAGTTTTGTCCCTTTCGACATAACCCTTTCCAAGTAGTGAGGTTATTTCCTTTGACTAGGGTAACCTAATAGAACATTGTCTTCATTCGAGTGTTCCTTTCTAGATAGCTGTGCGAGTTACCGCTAAGAGCATACTCCGCACTATCGTTGACGAAGGGGATTATGTTGACATTCTATCCTCTACTGCTTGGAAATCCATAGGTTCTCCTCCGCTTATGCCAACCACCAATCAGATACTGGCTTTTAATCGAAGACCCACAATGCCTTTAGGGATCCTTCCTCAATTGTCTATTACTTTAGAAGGAAAAACTGTATGTATCGATGTTATGGTAGTCCAAGGTACCTTAGATTTCAATATGCCCCTTGGGCGTGATTATGTTTACGCTATGAAAGCTGTAGTGTCCACACTCTTTCGAGTGATGTGTTTTCCCCATGATGGGAAGATTGTGATTGTTGATCAACTTTAGGCTTCATTAAACCTGATTATCGTGTGAATCCTAGTAATCAGACTTCCTTGAATGTACTGCATGTTCTTGTGGATCTTTCCCCTTCTAGTTAGCTTCTTCCCATCATAGGTAAAATGGGGGACATGGATCCAGCCTCTAGATATCATACCGGAGTTAAGTCGCTAGCTTCTTATGTAAGGGGGAAACCCACCAACCTATGGACATCATGTTGGCTTAGAACTTCATTATGAGCATAGTTCCTATTCTGTTTCAAGCTCGTTAAAAAATGAAATAGGTTGTTTCAAACAAAGTTTACCTTTTTGGTTTCAAGCTTGCATAAAAATGAAACCATGTTTGAGAGCATAGTTCTTCTCCTGTGTCAAGCTCGTTAAAAAATGAAACAACACCTGACCATCATGTCAGGTTCTGACCATCATGTCATTTTTCTCCAAGCATAGTTACCTTATGTTTCAAGATTGTGTAAAAATGAAACAGATTCCCTTCCCTTGAGTCAAGTCTTCCCTTTAGTGTTAGATCTTGAACCTTCTTTTCACCTGCCCGATTCTCGTTCTTCCTACCCTTGGTGAAAATTGTCACATTAGTAACCAGGTTTTTTAGGTTAGGTATGGAAGAAGAATCGTCACATGAAATGAAGCTTGGGGAGCATGTCAAGCCGCTAGAAACAATGCTAGGGGCAAGCTTCGCTAGCAATCATGCTGGGGGAAAGCTTTCAACCTTTGTATATCATGGTAATGGGATTTTTCAAACATGGTTTACCCATTGGTTTCAAGCTTGAGTAAAAATGAAACCATTCTTCGAGCATTCTTTCAACTGATCTTTGAGATCATTAAAAACAGTAAGATGGTGTTGAGCTTACTTTTCATTTTTCGTGCTCTCGTTAAACCATGAAAAGTGGTTTGAGCTTAGTTTATTACTTTTTCGTGCTCTGGATTCAAACATGAAAAAGATTAATAGATTCCTCTTTAAGCTCTTTTTAGACTCTTAAAATGTGAAAAGATTGCGGAGTGAACTTGTCTTCTTCATGCTCATGAAAGCACTTGAAGAGTCATCTTCCTGGTGATAGTTTACCCCTTTTTTCAGACCAAGGGGCACTACTTACGAAAAGGTACACTCCAGCCAATCATGACTGGAAGAGTTCTCTAAGGTATTATTTTATAATTTTTTGGGCCTTGGGGACTAAATCATACGAAAAAGGACCCTTTTGGAGTTTTCTTTAGTTTGTTCAAACTCTCTAAACATGAACTACAACGAGTTTTCTTTCATTGGACTTGTTAAATTAAACATTGAAAGACCCTCTTTTGGGAACGAACCCATCCTTTCTTAGGTTTGTAAAACATATGAGTTTGGACTTGTCCGAAGGACGAGCTATATCGAGTGTTTGTTACCCTCTTTGAACTCGTAAAAATGAAAAGAGGCACGCATCAATCATGATGGGGAAATTAAGGGAAAGGGAAAACATTTTACAATAATGAAAGTTGTTAGTCACCTTTAAACATGGCAGTTGTATGCATTTCATTCAGTCAATTGGGTATTTAGCTTATTTCCGAGTCGATCCACTTTCATGAGTCATGCCACTCCTTTGAGTCTCTCAAAGATTGCATTGTCCGTTGTTGCAATGTGTTCCTCCTCGTCAGCTCAATGCTGCCAAGTCTTTGGTCATGTCGCCTTATGTTCAAAAGGGAAACTGTTTTGAGAGTTTACACCCGCAGTCAAAAAAACTTTTTTGTGTCAGTTACTTTTGAGTCAGTCCTATGGTTACATCATACTCAAAATTCCAGAACTGTGTTCCGAGTTTCATGTCGTCGATATGGGATTCATCATGTCCCTCCCTCGACGAGACTATTCCTATCGACTTCAGCTCATCATCCAGGAATTAGTCTTAGAAACAAATTTAGTACCTTGAGATTTGTATGCCTCAATGACATATTCTATCGCTCTTGACATAGGTTCACATCATTGACCTTTGATCAAAATATTTGACTGAGTGTTCGACATCAAATCATTTATTCACACTTAGGAGATTGTACTAGGGTACCTTGGGAATCATTGACATCAATGGTGATCTCCCTCACACTTGTTAACGGTTCACATCATTGACAGGTAATCAAGTGGTTTTTACCATGTTCGACTTCAGATCATTGTAATCACATGGATGGAATCGTACTTTGTGGAAGGCGAGACAAAGACCCTGGGTAGTTGTCAAGCACTCATTGCTTTCCCCAGGTTGCGATGGAATTTTTGTATGAGTCCTAGCATGGATCCACATTTGTATGTTCGTGGCTGTGCTCAGATTTGCGTCTGTATGACATAGATCTACATTGTATGTTTGGTAGCTATGTCCAAATTTGAGTCTTCTTCGCATGGATCTACGCTGTATTTTAGTAGCCATGAAGTTTTTGTATATCACATGGATCTACAGTGTATTGGTCAGCAGCCATGTTGTGAGTCATTTGGGACATGCATCAAAATGTGTTGCAGAAAGTTTGTGATGTTTGAGAAGTTCCGACCATTGGACCTTTGCCTCGATACTATACCTTGTTCTTTCAAAGTATTATGCCTATCATTTCACTCTAGCCATCATACTTTGGGGGGCATCTCTGTTACACTGAAATCTCGTCACCATCATGTTAAGAGATAGGTATTTCCTTGTTTGCTCCAATCCATTAGAGTTTCCCTATAGAAATGACAGGAAAAAATACCCCCTTGCAATTTTTCCTTGTTTTGAGCTAGTAACGCTCCTCTTCCATTGACAAAACGTGGTGCTAGGGAAGCACCGCTCCTGATACATGAGCAAAGAGAGGTTCCACCACTCCTATCCTTACTACAAGAAGCGTTACCCCCTAAACACTGCCCGTTTTCTTCATTGGAGGAGCGATGCTCGGGTTTCAAGACAAAAAGAGAAGCTTTGAGAGGATTCTTGAAGCTGACCTCCGTGGAGACTCATCCCTATGGTTTAGGACCAGCTGGAGCTTGAGATCCTCCCTTTTTGGATCTAATATCCACCTCACCCATGAGATCCTCAACCATTCCTATCCTCCTGTGCCTTTAAATACTGGCTCACCCCCCATGGGACAAAGGAGGAAGAATTGTGTTGCATGCCAAAACTCTGTCAAAATCATTCTTGAATCTTTGGAGGCTAGGTGAAGTTAGAGGCAAGGAGCCATTGGAAGGAACTCTCAACACCAAGGCATGAAGGTTGTAGTCTCTCCAATAATTTCTAATAAAAAATGTCTTTTCTTTCCCATATTCATTGTTTCATGTGTTTATATTGCTTGATTCCTTGGTCACAGGCATAGATCTAGTTGATTATATTGTATGCTATCATGTTTCTCTTGTTGTTTTCCATCTTTTACAGGTTCTTCTGCGGGGATAGCGAGGAAAACCTTTGAGAGGAGTATTATGGCATTCCATTCAGTTGATTAACCAAATCTAGGATAAATTCAACATTTGGTGTTTGTGTTTTGTTCTAGACCTAAACCATTCAGATCTAGGGAACCAGCTCTTGTCCGCAAAAGGTGTGTATTTTTAGCTAACAGGAATCACATCTCCACACCTAACCTTATGTTCATTGATGCACTATGGAACATATTTTTTGTCCTATAATTTTTTATTGGTCCACAAGTCCTCACATCAAAATGAAGTCCCAACCAACAACTTGCAGAATTGGGAGGAAGAAATTTTTTGGCTATGGGAGTATTATGTGCTTTTTTATTCTTGGAGCGATTCTCAACCATGCACTCACAAATATATATATGTACCATTAACTGGGGCAAGAGAGTCCAAGATGACCAAATGGATGTCTCTCATGTAAACGCTAAGGGGAGGTTAGGTCAAACATGCATTCTTGGATGAATTATTTGATTGGTGGCTTGATAAATTAGTATGCATTAAGGATTTTCCATATGTAGGGAATGAATTCGTGTAGGATTGCAACCTAGCACTGCTCCCAAGAACCCAATGTGTCCCCATTGCCGATAACAAAATTTAAAAACTTGAAGTATCTTTTAATGTTTTTTTAAATATTTAATTTTTAGGGTTTTAAAGGTATATAATTTTTTTTGGTATGCAATTTCAATAACATTTATTTATTTATTGATGACACAAATGTAGGTCTATTTCATCCATACGGATTCTCTCAGAACCATCATAAAAGTAGAGAGGGGGATCACCTTATAGGAACAAGACCAATTGGAGACACAAATGTTGTAGAGGTTGAGAGAGTAATCCAAGAGGTATAGATAAACCTTTATTATCTTGAGGACATATTGTAGTAGCTACCTATGTATGTGGTGGGAATGTTAAATCTATGGCAATGGTTTCTATACTGGGCACATTAGTCATATACTACCATGGAGTTCAAGAGGATTCATATTCTATGGAGTACTCCTTTTATTAATTTTTTGTGGTCTTTGAATAGAATCCCTTTTTGTATCATCAGAGGTTGTAAATCCCATTTTCTTTACATGATATTACATTTTTTTTGGACATGATATGATGTTTTATTATATATACATATGAATCCATTTCTACATATGTATGCAAAAAAAATTATGTGAATGTTTTTTCCTGATTATGCTCATTTATGCTTTGATTAATTTAGTGTGACAAAAGTCAACCTAAAATGAGGTTATCTAATGAATTAGATAACTCGTTAAATTTTCTTGACATATCAACACAAGTAATAACTCAAAATAAAACTATAGAAGTTGCACCCATAAATACTTATGGAGAAGTGTATGGTCACACACATGATAAATGCTATTTAATTGAGACATTGCTAGTTGTGAGTCCAAGTGGAAAATCATATGCTATGTAGCAAGTGAAATGGATTAAAAAAGAAGTTCAATAATTACACTATACTTGGAAACATT
Organism: Pseudotsuga menziesii; assembly: GCA_001517045.1. Taxonomy (NCBI): domain Eukaryota; kingdom Viridiplantae; phylum Streptophyta; class Pinopsida; order Pinales; family Pinaceae; genus Pseudotsuga; species Pseudotsuga menziesii. Next base: position 75,869 of record LPNX011117898.1, read on the forward strand.
AATGGTCAGAGGACCAAGGTGAATTCCATCCGACCTCACCAATTGACCCATGGGAAAATAAATAGCCCAACCTATGGAAGAAATTTTCGAAGTGTATACTACTGGCATCGTCTACGAATCCTACATATATAAGTGCAGCTAAGAACATATTTTGATTAAGTACAAATGATGATGAACATGAATCAAAACTCAGAGTAAAATAAAAACAAAAGGAAAAAACTTATATATAACATGTACAAGGGGATTTCAAGGAATTATTGCTTATGTGTAATACCTCTTTCAATAAATCCCATTGTGGGGTTCATCTAAAGGGATCCTTTCATTGTCAACAATATTGTAAGCTCCTTTTTTTATGACACTCCTCACTATGTAAGGAACATGCCACATCGGTTCAAATTTAGCTTCCCTAGCTTATCATTATCTTGATTGTAGACCAAGACTAGGTCTCCTTTTGAGAAGACTCAAGGGTGAAATTTTTTATTATACTGAATTTTAACATGCTTCTAATGAGATTCATATATATTATAGGCATCTTGATAATGTTTGTCAAGGTGTTCTAGGTAGACATGGCACTCCTCTTCAACTGAGGTACTAAGAAAGAGCTCTATATCTAATTTTAATAAAGATACCTCACATTCAATCAGGAGAATTGCCTCCACTCCATGCACAAGATATAAGGGAGTGAATCCCAGGGAATTTTATTATTATTGAGGTATGATATGCCTAAAGAACCATAATTCCAATTGGACTAGTTCTTATTAACTGTCCTTTGGAGCAAGGTTTTCAAAAACTTATTGATGGTTTCTAACTAACTGTTTGCTTGAGTATAGTATAGAGATTAATGTTCCCTATTAAAACCCAAGTTAGCTGTTAATTATGTTATCATTTTGTTTTGGAAATGTGTACCATGATCCGTGACTATTTCTCTAGGAACGCCAAACTTGGTAATAATGTGATCAAATATGAATGATGCATCTATCTTACCATCATTCACAAAAGTTGGTGTACCTTTTCCACTTAGCAAAGTTTTCCACAACCACAATGAAGTACTTGTGTCAGCCAACAAAATCTATGTGAGATGTTGTAAAATCAACTCCCCACTTAGTGATGGGATTGAAATTAACAAGGTATAATGGATCCATATCAACACACATTTTCTTAGTATACCCTTGACAAGGATGCCATTTTTTGAGTGCTTCAATACAATCTTTAAAAAAATACAACAATAAGGCCCAAAATAATTGAATGCATATGGCCATGTCCTTTGAAAAAGGCCCATTAGATAGCAATGGATAATTAATTAATGTAAAAAGGGTCGCTTTGTTAATTAAGACCCACTAGGTAGTTGTTACTCCTTAACGATGGTAACACAAGTAGTTAGTGTTTTGGCTACTAAATTCCTATTTAAATAGATAGGAGACTATGGATTTTTTTATTGGGTATGATTTTATTTAGAACTTGGCTCAAGTGAAAGGTCACCCAACTTTAAGAGGCAAGTGGATATTGATTTCTATTGGATTATCATGATACAAGGGTAAATTATACAATTTTTCATTTCAATTATGTTTGTAGCTGGTACTTTGGATTATAATCTCTCAATTTTTGCGTTATAAATCTTTGCATAGCTTGTTGTGTTTTAAGTTCAAAGGTTAAGTAACACCACACGAATCCATCAATCTTTTTCTTGGCAATTCACCAAGTTGTGTTTGTGTATTCTTTTGCACTCCCATATTTATCCAATTAGTTACAACCTTTGTTTTCAACAAGCTTGTAAACATTTGACTTGTGTTGAAATACCTTAGATGTATTGTCCTCAACATGAATACTTCTCTATCACAATAATAGTGAATGCCAATGTGTTTCTACCTCAAGTGACTTGGGATTTTATGCAAGTGCAAAAAAATTATATTTATCACAATTACTCACTATTGAAGCTTTGATCCAAACTCAAACCCCCAAAATATGTCCAAATCCACATCTCTTATTTAGATACTCAAGTTAAAACCATAAATTCCAATTCAATATTCAAGAAGGTCATAGTTGATTATCTTTTTCTACACCAATGTCTCACACTTCCATTCAACTAAATGTAATCCATATTTGTCTCGACCTTGTTGTCAATGTCTCCAATGCAATTAACATATTTGGCTCCAATCAAAATAATTTATTATTCTCGATCACTACTTCAGTAAGAAAGTCTCATCTCCTTTGATACTTGGTGGCATCGAAATATTCTCTTCAACTTAGTTAGTGTTTCTAGGGTCCAAAATTTTGTGCCATAGTTGAACCTCCTATCGAGCCGCCATTTGATGAACATGGTCAATGTTCATATTCAGTGCAGTAGATGTTAAGAATGTTTTTTCCTATCCAATTTTGGCTAGTCATTTTTATTTTTATGTTGAAATGACCATGGCCCATGGGGTTTTTGTAATAAAGTGTGCTAGTAGGGGTTTTGAGTGGCTTAGTTCCCTAAGACGTAAAATTTCAACTAAGGTATTCTAGGGAGTTTTTTCCCTTATCAATTATGCTTTGCCTATAGCCGAGTATAGTCGTTGAGGTCTTCTCTTGCTTCCTCCAAAGCTGGAATTCCTGATTTTCAATTTTGGGCCTTGGAAGGTTATCAGAGTCCAACTAGTAAATATGAACCTACTAGGCACTATTGGTATGTTCTATGGTCATTTCCTAAGCCCCTGGATGCTTTAAAGATTTGTAATTTTTTTTTTTACCGGTGACATTGAGTTTTTTAATTTTAATTTTTTGACTATAGAGAATTAATTAAAATTTTCAATTAATTAAACCATTTTGACCATGGTTTAATTGAAAATTTTCAATTTGTAATAATTAAGTGGTCCGATGGGTGTTTTTGGCAAATAAATACTTATTTTCTAAGCCAAAACATTCATTTAGACCCTAGACACACTTATCCTAAGTTTCGGACTATTATTTGGCCTTATAATTAATATTTTCTCAAAAAATCCAAAAAATTAGAAATATTAATTAAAATAATAAAAAATAATAAATTGGAGAAAATCAAAATATCTCCAAAAAAGGCCAAATTGAATAAAATAAAGAGCTAATTAGCTAGACACATAGCATTTATGATGATTCCAATCAATATCGGTCAGTTTCAGATCAAGTATTGGAGTGTAGCAGTTGAACTATCAGTCAGAAATTCACCCTCTTTGGTCAAATTCATTTTTGGGTTGAAGTAATTGTTATCTATTGGCCCGATGATCATTACGAGGGGGGATGAGCCACTTCACCCCCCCCTCATCATTACAACTCAGTATTATCTCAATTGTAGCTCAGTTCAACTCCAAATCATCATGCCAAGCTCATTCAATTACTCCGGTGTTACTCTTAGTCCGGATTTAGGGATTTGAGCCCTATTTTCTTTCCTTTTTGTATAAATAAGAGAATCTTCTTCCCATTTGCATATGGAGAATTTTCAAGAGACCTCTGCTCAAATTGTAACAGTTTTATTTGTTTAATGAATGGAATAAAGTGACTTTTGAGGTCCATGCATGGGTTCTTGGTGCTTGATTTTCATTTTGTGGGAGGTGACATCTTTCTTAAACTTATTCTTTTCTTTTTGCAAAGTACATGATCATTTATAGCTTAGGAAGGCTATAAATCTAACACAGTAGGGTAATCATTTAGCATTGTAATTTGATTATCTATGTAGAATCCATTGAATGTTTGAATTGAATAGGAAGTAGTAGGTATACTGTTGTTTTTCAGATATTTTCTTGATTAAACATTCTGGCCTTTGATCTTGTGTTTTGTTGATTGAGAATTGTGTTTCAAGGATCACCGAAGGTGGAGAAGGGGTTGAATTTCAACCATATCTTCATGAAGCAGGAGTTTTTTATATAACACTTTCACCGTGCAGGGCATGCAAAGCGCTTATTTTCCAGTCAAGAAACACAGCTAAAAGGGGCTTTTCCCTATCCTTCATAAAATTAAAATCTTTTTCCTTAAGTATCAGATCCATCTATCCTTCTTCTTCTTGCTTCTTATTGCCTCTTTTTACTTTGCTTCTTGTCTACACTCCTTACCATTCTTGCTTCTCTGGTTTTCTTGCTCTCTTTTTGCTCTTCTTTTTTGCCTCTTTTTGCTCCTCTTTTTTGCCCTCTTTCCTTCAATTTTTTGCAGCCATCTTTCAATTGTTGGCTGCCCTATTTTGGCCTTTTTATTTGCAGCCATTCTTCTCTTTGTCTAGCTGTCCTATTTCTTATTATTTTGCAGCCAACTTCTCTCTTAGTTGGCTTCCCTCTTTCACCTCAATTTTCAGCATTTTTGGGCATTTTTTGTGGCCACTTTTTGGCACTTTTTTGAGCTTGTTTTCCTTGCTTTTTGCAGCCATCTTTCATTTCTTTGTTGGATGTCCATTACTTCATTTTTGCAGCCATCTAATTTCTTTGTTGACTGCCCCGTTTCCTCATCTTTTCAAGTCTTTTTCCCTCTTTTTTGCATGTATTTTTTCACTAGTTTTACTTCAAAAAAGACCAAAAATTTGCATTAAAAAGAATAATTTTATACTTCGAATAATTTCTTGTTTTTGGGCATCTAGTTAGATCTATTTCTTTTTTTTGACAAAATAATATGTGCATGAGTGTTTGGCTTTCTTGTGCAGGTACCGAGGAAGTGAACCAAGAAAACAAGACTTGAGGAAATTGAAGAAAAGCTCAGAAAACCAAGAAGACAAGCATAAACGAAAAATACATCCTTTGTAAAAGCTATTAAGGCTTGTTTTAATCTTCTAGTTTTTTCAAGTTCTTTTCAAAAGGGTTAAATTCCCAAAGTTGTAATTTATTAATAAACGGGACTACTGGGGTCAAGCCTCCCACGTTTTTCTTACTTCCCCTATTTGGGGGAAGTGTGTATTGTGTGATTTTTATCTTTTCTTAGCTTAGATTATTTTAGACTTAGTTTTATTTTCACTAATTGCTAGTTTAATTTCATTACATGCATGCCATTTACTTCAACATGTTTCTTACTGTTTGATTGATTATCATAAAAAGAACACAAAGTCTCTTGAAATTGTCATAAGACAAGTCAAGAGCACTCTCTGTCAGAGAGCACTTGCATTGCATTCACATCATAGATTAGATAAGACTCTTGAATCTCACCATAAGGTGGACCAAGAGCAATCTCTGTCGGAGAGCTTTGTTTGTTAATAAAATTTGCAACTGACCATCCCCATAAAATTGGAATTTACTTATTTTTACAGTGTGTATGCTCTACTCGATCGGGATACCCAAAAGCACTGTAGCTATTTAATTCACAGATATAATTCCAACTTCCATTATAATAAAATCTTCACCCCCATAAACCAACGAACCGACGTTGTTTCGAGAGATACTCAGGTAGTGGGGAAATTCCTATTGGTGGCGCTGGAAATCACCGTTGTCATAGAGTTCTAGCTTGCTAGTTAAATCCACTAGACACCTAGCCTAGAATATTGGACGGTCCGTCAGGTCACCAAGGGGAGCCACTAAGGTATGCTTTTCCGGTTGGACTCATACCTTGCTCTTTTAAAGCCTTAATAATCAAGATCACTAAAACTCATAAAATCAACCAAGATAATTTGCACAACATTCTCACCAACATTATTTTGAGACTTGTATCTTCAGCATCCCCAAGCACTACACATTTTGACTCCATTTGGAACTGGTTACTTTGAACTTTCATATATTTATTAATTTGGGCCATTTGTCCATTGGGAATCTGTTTAAGTTATTATCTATTTGCGGATGCCATTTTATTGTACAAGTATTCACTACGATCTTGTATCTGCAACATGGATTGCTCTTATCTTGTGTTCACCTCATTCATTACAAAAACTGCGATCTCATTAAAAAACTCCTAAACAACACCTATTCGCATCCGCAACCATAAAAACACTTCAAAAATCATAGAGCCATAGACAACTCTTTTTAGGGACTACCCCCCTTGGCTTCGTTAGGAGTTTTCCTAAACGGAGGAGCTGGGATTTAGGTGACAGTACCTGGCTCATTGCTTGCCCCCAAGGCCACACCTCTCCCACTTTTAGTGAGGAGACAACTTTCGAAAGATTTCTGCTGCTGGTGTGCATCTCGGCGGACAACAAGTTCCATTGGTGCCACTGGTGCCAATCCCTACAGGTTAGGAGCCACTATGAGTGCCACCAGTAGCCTCCATCAGTTGGTCATGGTTGGTAAGCAGTTATGCTGAATTAAGCTCTAGTTACAATCAGTTAGATCACTTTCATTTAGTTTAGCGCCAACTTTGCACGATTTAAGGGAGAGTGGCTCCTTTTTTCCACCTACCCCAGCTGTTAACTAACTGTAGACTGATTTAGACATTGGGAGTTAGACTAGTGACTCCCATGCAGTGATTTAGACACATTGAGTTAGCTAGTTAGCCAGTCTGAGTTGCTAGATTCGAATCCTATCCATAGCATTCGAATTCTATGTATTGTAACACCAATGTATTACTGATGAATGAATAGAGATTAATGTTGTAATTAAATGATCAATTATTATAAGATTTGTCTCAAATTTGTATTGTTCAGTGTACATTGTCTTTGATATTCCACTACATAATTATACTTCTCAATTGCTCTCATTTTCCTGTAGATAAATGGTTCACAAATTTAACATGGTATTAGAGCCTTGTTAAGGTTAGCAACAAGTCTTGTACGATCTCCATTGTACACCATAAGCAATTGAGTTTCCACATAAATCCTGGAATCATAGCATTGCTCCCTCTGGATTATGTCCAGAGAAGTCTATCCAGGTGTGACAGACTCCTGAGAAAGTGTATATGTCGAGGTAGAAAGGATTGAAACTGACATGATTGCGAATTGAATTGGTTTTGCAGTGATTCTTTACAGGTACCTACGTATATTATTGAGGAATTGACTGATCAACATAGAAAAATATGGATTCTTCAGCTCTCGTACCCCGAATCCTTACACCCTTCAAATACACTGATTGGAGGGCAGATATGCAGGTATCCTTGCGCAAGCTTGGTCTATTTAGGATGACAGTGGGTAGTGAAACTAAGCCCCAACAGTATGTTGAGAAGAACAAATTTTTGAATCGGCTTGATGAGGCCTTCGGCTTCATGTCCACTCATATCTCCCGGGGTCTTTTGTTCCACCTTGAGGGACTAAGGACTCCGAAGGAAGCTTGGGATAAGCTTGAATCTTTGTTTGGCAAACAAGATGAGCTTCGAGGGCATATTTTGGAGAATGAGATCATTGCTTTACAACTCAGCAGTTTCGAATCTATTAAGCAATTCTTTACAAAATACAAGTCACTAGTACTACAATGCAAACAATGTGGATTAGAGAGGAAAGGTGAGCAGCTTGTGCTGTTAGTACTAAGCAAGCTTGGCTTAGAGTACTCAGTCTTTGTCTCTACATTCCATTTCGGAAGAGCTTCCATCCCTAATTGGAAGATGCCTTCTCTAAATGCTTTTGTTGAGTCCTTAATACAAGAGCAAGATAAATTGGTTCAAATGGGAGTGATTCAAACCTCTAAGAATAAAGCACTCTTGGTGATAGACTCAAATAATGCACAAGCAAGAGGGAAGCACAAAAGGAAGGAGACAAAAAACACTGATTCGAATCCAAAGGAGAATCAGATATCTTTTAATGGAGCTTCAGGTTCCAAGAAAAATAAAAAATTCCAGAAGACTAAGTGCCCATACTGTATGAGAGGCTATCATCTAGAGAGCCAGTGCATGAAGAAGACCATCGGCTAGTTGAAAACACTCCTTGAACATAACAATATTTCCCTTCTACAAGGTGCAAAGATGTCTGAAGCTAGAGAGAAGACTGAAGGATATGATAGGTGCCATGCTTTGAAAGCAGGTTTCACTCAGTCGAAGGCTTACTTGATAGATTCTGGAGCATCCAACCACATGGTTGCCTCCAAGGAATCCTTCACCATTCTCAATCTCTCAAGAGGACCTAACATTCATATGGGTGATGACTCTTAGATCCCAGCAGCAGGAAGAGGTTTTATTAAAATCTAGCATGGAGAGTTAAGAAATGTACTCTATTTTCCCTCCCTTGCAACAAATTTGTTATCTGTTTATTAGATGACACATACTGGCTCTCCAAAGCAAGTTGTATTTGGTTCTGACTCAGTGGAGATATCAGATATCTCAATTGGGAAGATTATAGCGAAGGGTGTTGCAAGCCATGCCTCTAAGGCATATGAATTCTCACACTTTCTACCATACTCAACTCCAACACAATCTCAACATCCATTCGAAAGGGAAGGTAAAAACTCTCTTTCATCTCCATTTGAAAATAATGATAAGTTGTCTAAAATTTCAGTTTCAGAAGATGAGGAACAAGATCAACATGATCTTGATATTGAGATTGTACCTCAATATGATCTAGATCCAGATCTAGCTCCTATTCCGAATCAGAAGCCTAAATGGGCCCAAAAAGTCATTGAAGTAGCTGGGAATGGTGTTGGAAATCCAGATGATAGAATAAGAACACGGTCCCAGTATCAGAATGAGCATGTTGCACTCTCTCACACAACTTCGCTATCTACATAGTGGTGTAACAAACTTCGAGGAAAATGCTACTTGATGATACCGAATGTTCAACAATTTGGCCCATAGAAGAACAAAATTGATCATTCCATTCCTCCTCTAAAAAGAAGAAACACAAGGAACTTTCATAAGATTGGAAGAACATTGAGAGGTTCACATGCACAGTTTTAGGATACTATTGCACAAAAGAACCAATATACTGCATTACTGTTGCATAGTGTTGCAGATTGCAGCACAAATTTTGCAAGTTTTTACCCAAAGAGAAATTTTTTCTCTTAAGTATAGCTTGTTTCCTGATTCCTGCTTATTTTGAGGGGGGGTTTTTCCCACGAGGTTTCCCCATTTTCCTTAGTTTATTAAGCAATTTATTTTTTCATTTAGATTGTATGGGTGACTTTTGGCCTAGTTTCCAGGGCCCAAGTTGTCCACAGTTAGGATTAAAGGGGGGTGTTAGGATTAATAATTCTCCTTTTTCCAATATAGTCTATTTGTCATTATTTCCTAACTTAGGAGTTCATTTATCACCTTACTGGAGTTTTGGTGCCACCATGAATATTGGTGCCACTGGCATAGTTACATATATAGTGTCGGCGAATATATGGCCGAGGGTCTAGAATGTAACTTATCGGTAACAATGGCAAAAATATCGACAAATGTCGTAAAGCATAAAAAAAATACAAAAATAACGAATTTTTTAAATTTTTTAAACATCTAAAGCAACAACAACATCAAATAAACACATTGCTACACAAATATGAAAATACAACTAATATATAAGATGGATAAGATGTCAAATGGTGGATCATGATAACATATCAACTATAAATTGAAAACACTTAAATATGTTCCTGGTGGAATGATAGAAAATCACATCAAATGATCAAAATAAATGTCTTTCAAGAGATGAATCATCATGACTCATGAGACATCTAGATACTATATAGTACAATGATAAATAGTAGGAATCATCGATCCCCTCTACCCGTTTTATAGACAAGAGGCACCACTCTTCCTCTGGAAGCAGTAGGGGGTCCTGTAGGTGCTTTGGATGAGTTAAGTGTCAAAATGGAAGCTCAAACTACTCGGGCTACGGTGGAAGGTAATGGGGATGAGGTGGAAACCAATGTGAGTTATCTCCTCGCATAAATACATATCATAAAAATGATTTCCAATATTGGGGTCCTATTCATCAATAGCACCCTATGCCCCCCTCCTCTAGGCTCTAGCCCTTGCATCTACCTCGAATCTCGAAGTTGATCCTCCAATGACATTAGTCAATACTCTACAATTTTGATGAAACTTCCCATGCTTAATTAGGGAAGGGTACATTTTTATTAAGGTCATGATAAAGATTTCAACAGTCAATGCCACCGACAACAAGGTACATAGAGGGGTTGATGTGCTTGATTAAATGCCAATCCCATACCTTCATAATTGATAAAATCCAGTGGAGATGTTGCAATCTTGAAATCCTAAAAACTATTAAGTCTCTTGAATTCTAAATGGGATCTAAAATTCTACTTTTTGCATATGAAGTCCAATGAGGTTGGAACCACTCTCAAACATCCAGAAACAATTAATGGTAATGTTAAAAATTAAAGTAAAATGATAGAAAATGAAAGTGAAGGAGAATGCCACTTTTACTTTAAGAATTTAATATTACCATTTATTACTTTAAGAATTTAAATTTTAATATCTCTGGTTTTAATAACACTGCCAAAAACTTAACCCATGGATTTATTTCCCAAATTCCATGCAATTTTTTTTAGCAGAGCGACATTTTCCAAAATATCGTGATATATTCCCAATATACCGCGACACATTCAATATATCGCGATATATTCAAAATGTCGTAAATGTCACGATTTTTTAGTGGCGATATATCGCCAAGGGGAATGACTCGTGATATGGGCGATATATCGTTGATCTATGTAACTATGGCCATTGGTGCCACCAGTTCCAATCCCTACAATTTAGGAGCCACTATGAGTGCCACCAACAGCTTCCATCAGTTGGTCATGTTTGGTAAGCAATTATGCCGAGTCAAGCTCTAGTTACAATCAGTTAGATCACTTTCAGTTAGTCTAGCGCCAGCTTTGCATGATTTAAGGGAGAGTGGTGCCTTTTTCCACCTCCCCAGCTGTTAACTGATTGTAGACTGATTTAGACATCAGGAGTTAGACTAGTGACTCCCATGCTGTGATTTAGACATAATGAGTTAGCTAGTTAGTCAGTCTGAGTTGCTAGATTCGAATCCTATCCATGGCATTTGAATTCTATGTATTGTAACACCAATGTATTACTGATGAATGAATAAAGATTAATGTTGTAATGAATTGATCAATTCTTATTAGATTTGTCTCAAATTTGTCTTGTTCAGTGTACATTGTCTTTGATATTCCATTGCATAATTCTACTTCTCAATTGCTCTCATTTGCCTGTAGATCAATGGTTCAAAAATTTAACAAGTAGAACCAAAGGGAAGGTAAGAGAGAAAATTGAGATTGAGATGAACGTCAGTTGTCTTAACATAAAGGAGGGTAAGAAATTAAGTGAAACCCGAAAACCATTATTACATACTCTTTAGAAAATGTTGTATTCCCAGTCGATGCGCAATTCCCAACCGATGTGAAAATGAATTAGAATGCATTGATATTTAAAACATACTTGGATGGCTAATCATTTGAGCTTAACTATTTCCTAAGGATGACCCCATAGTAGGTATCAAAACGTCAAGATTCTTAAAACTGGAATGCAGATCCCTGAATCACAAAAGTAATTCTCTATTTTTCTTCGAAGAATGAAAATAAAAACAGAGAAGGAAACAATAGGATAGAGGACTCAAGTAATCCAAATTTGTTAAAATTTTATTATTGCAGAAAGCTAGGTCGTAAAAGGAAAGATTGTTGGATATGACTATATGATGATAAAAATAATGAAGGGCCAACGAAGTAGGCCAATGTTGTAGAACATAACGAAGAGGAAGACCTTTTTGTGTTCAAGGAATCAGATAAAGCAAACATTGTGAAAATAAATGCTTGGTATTAGATTTGGGTACACCTCATCATTTCTCTAGTAGGAGAGATTAGTATATTAATTATGCTGCCAATGGACTTATTAACAATTCAATGGTATTTGGTGGCTGGGAGGAATATAAGGTAGAAGGAAAATGTTTCTAGGTTGGTTGATGTAGGGGAGGTGGAAGAGTATGTTTTGATGGCCAAGAGATCCGATGCATCTAACACATCTTCACTAAATTCTAAGGAAATCTCTATTGCTTTCTTTAGGGCCTTGTCTTTGTTTTGGTAAATAATCGCTATTTCAAAATTATTGAAGGTTTACGATAATATTGAACACCTATCAATGAATAGTCTTGTTTGATTGTTGACACATAGCTATAAGGTATTTTAAATAATAAATAGGTAGGTTATATATATATATATATATATATATATATATATATAATCTTTATTATATTAAATTAATATGCTATAAAATATTGTATTTGGAAAATATGTATATGGACGATATTCACTTAAACATATTTACATACAAAAATGCAAAGCATGGAAGGGTATATACAACACCTATCATAACCTCTTCCCAAGACTAACTAAAACATAAATGAAATTAGAGTATACATTAGGAGCCAAAATTTTGGCATTCTTGATCAGCAATACACCCTTAATTAATAGTTGGTGGCATACCTCATCTTTCCATAAGCATTAAAGGTAGACATAGATCTCATCTATAGATCAAACACATACTTACACTTGAGCTTCCATATTACAAATAGCATAGAAATCCATAAACAATGCCATTGACCAAAAAAGGGATCATGCTCAAGAGAGCACCCATCCCCAAATAAGGAAGCCTGCCAATATAGCTTGTTCTAAAAAAAGCCTGGATGTTGATCTTCAACAAACCTCCAACACTATTTGGTGAACGAACAATCCAAAAAAATATGCTTTACTGTCTCTCTGGTCACTGACGAACTGGGCAGGGACTATTTGAGCGGAAAGTCTTAGCCAACATGGCCTTGGACGAGATTCCCTAATAGATAACTGACCAAGCAAAAAAACACAACTTATACAAAAGCCACACTGACCAAACACTGTGAAGACGATGAACCCAATAGATCTTTGGATTTGACAAGGTCCACCTTGCATTAAGCACAAGCGAGAGGGGATGCCTTTTATGAAGTGCTGAATATAGATGATGAGAATCATATTGCAATAGCAACACACCTAAATTCCACCTCCAATCCCTCCAAAAATGCCTTGGCATATCGATATTCATTTTAAACAACTCAAAATATGGAATAAAGGCATGCGGTTCCATTGTTGAAGGATGATTTAGAGACTAGGAGCCCAAACTCCTATGCAAGTGATCTCCACTCCTTTTGAAAAACATAAAGGACAAATACCTGATCCAGATTTTCCTCTCTTTTCTTGCTGTTCGGTTTGGAAAAATGTTATGGGGCTTCTATGCGACCAACTACAGCTGAATATCCCTCCTGAAGCTGTTTCTATTACTGCTTTCTTTTAATTCTGGGCTTTCACTTATCATCACAACTCTGTTCTCTTCTATATTCCTCACCATATGACTTGGGCTATATGGAAAGCACGTAACAGGGCTGTATTTGATGGGAAAAAGGTGACTGTACTGGGCGTGTTTCACCAGATCTTAACTGCTGTTCAATTGTGTCCCTCTCGGCCTGTTATAAAGGATAAGGGAAAAACAAAATTTTCTAGACAGATTGGGCCAAGACCTTCCATGACTTTCCCATGTGGCTATTTTGATGGTGTTTCTACTTCTTTTGCTGCAGGAATTGGATATAGCTTGTTCCTTAATGAGAATCACCATCTGGATTTTGCGCTGGGGGTTGGATATGGTTCCAATACTAAGGCAGAACTTTTGGGCCTGTGGCCCTTCTGCACTCCTCCCAAATGATGGGAATCCCTCGTGCCCACATATACGGTGACTCACAGGTCATCATCAATTGGGCCAAGGGAATCACTTCTCTCTCCCCACTAGAGCTTTTTCATTGGTGCAGGGAATCATAAAAGCTTATTTCAAGCTTCCAGGATCTCACATTCAGTTACATCTATCGTGAACACAATCGGATAGCAGACCGTTTTTCAAAATCAGCACTCACGCTCTCTCCAGGTCTTGGCTGGTTTTTAGAATTTATAGATGACCATTTGGTCACTTATGACTCTTTCCAGCTCATTTGAGCCATGTTTTTTTGGGGGAACCTTCTCCCCTGTTGGATATGTACTGTGTTATATGAGTGACTTCTTTTGGATCGCAGATCTGATCCTTTTGGTTCACGATAGATTGGTCTTGTTTGTGATTGACCATTTGCATGATGAGACAGATTTCTAATGGGAACACCACTTAGTATTGCATGCCATTCCCCCCGGCTGCGACTGGATGTGATCTCTCATGACTAGCTGTATTCTCTTGTGATGTAACCCTTCTTGGGTGGGTGTTAAAAATGCCCTTTGATTCCTAATAGAATATCAAGGACAGGCTTTTTCTTCCTGAAAAAAAAAGGTGATCTTCATTCCTTCCATGATTATGCCCTAGGGTCCCATAAATCATGCCAATAGAAGATACCTTTCCAACTTACTATGTGTGCCTGAAAACACAATATCTCTGCCACACAAACCCCCTAATCACACCAACTCCTGATCGAGTGGGAGGTGAGATCCCAACTTGCTCAATTTCCCTCCCACTACCACCAGACCATCCTAGAAACTGCCCAGATACTTGTAAACAAGATGGACCTACCAACTTGGAACGTGGAGGGGAAATAGATGATGCCATTTAGACCTAAAACCCCACAGATCTTGCCAATATGCTGCATTGAAAGAACATGACGTTGGAATAGAACTTACCAAGGTGCTGAACCTTCTAGTCATTTCACTACCCACTTGACTGCCAAAATATTGCCATGAGCTACAATATCAATCAAGCCTAGCTCCCTTTCATCCTTGGGAATAGTGCAAACATCCCAAACAACCAAAGGGAGACCTCTAGAACCTCCATACTTAGACCACAAAAGTGAAATATGTGAAAATCTTACCCAGCTGACAGAATTGAGCTTGACTAGGAAATCGACAAGACATATAATACACATGGGAAGCCAGTAGAATATGACCTACAACCATAGGTTTTCCTGCAAATGAAAGATCCTTATGATGCCAAACATGAAGTTTGCTTTGAAGTTTCTGCAGACACCAATCCCACATAATCACCAGCGATAAACCTGTCCCAAACGGTATACCAAGATATCTGACAATCATCCTTGAATAAATGTAAGAACAGGAAACCAGAATCCAAGTTGGATGAGAATCTAACCCAATTAAACAAAAATCAGCCTTATGAGGAATCGCAATGGCACCTGAAGCCTTGCAAAAATTGTCCAAAGAAGAAAGCGCCCCATCAACAAAACCCTGAGTGGCCCTGACAGATAAGAGGAAGTCATCTCCGAAATGGTTATTAACCATCTCTGAGCCATTTGGAAGCTTAATACCTATGGTCTGACAAACAATGCGAGTTGCTTCCAACAAATATCCCAAGGATTTTGTAGTTAATGCCTGCGTTTTTAAACCCGCCCAGAATGGAACCGTAACTGGTCGGTCTGACCGGCCAACGCCCTCAGCGGTTCGGACCGGGCATAAAACCGGATCGGAGACCGGTTCAGTAATAAAATGGCCAGCCCGAGTCCTGAACCGGTCTTAGCCGACCAGGCCCGTAACTAGCCGGCCGACCAGCTGGGAAAATACGGACACCTCTGTGGGGTTTACCTGAGACATTTGATGTATCCATGGATGACGAGAAACCCATCTATGGTCCCTTTACTGAACTATGTTCTTATACAATATTCAAATAAGAGTTCTGAAAGCTGAAATTATATAATTTTTGAAGTTTACTTGAGGCATTTCACAAATCCATGGATGACAAGAAACCCATCTATGGTCCCTTTCCTGAACTTCGTTTGTATGTGATATGTGAAAGTTCTGAAATCAGTGCCTGTTATCTATGGTGGTTCATGTTTCAATCGATATGGTTCCTTATTTCATTTGGATGCCCCTTATGAGGAAATTTATGTGTCCTGCTAATGGTGAATACAATAGTGCAAGGACAACGTATGAGCCGGCACGAATTCTCCACAAAGATAGGTTATGAGGCAGGGTAAAACCTTAATTGGTGATACTATCATCTATGTAGTGCACTTGGTGTTATTTTGTGACTCAATACTATATATGAGCAGACTTTGCATATTATGTTTTTAATAATTTGAAATCATATCTTAGAATGCTAAATATAATTTTTGTCATTAAAATTGTATTTATTATTATTATTTAATAGCTCGATTTATTGAAATCAAGTCGCTCAGGTTCATTACCGATTCTGGTTTCGGTCCAAGTTGAACCTCGATCGGTTCGACTTCGGGTTGCGAGTTTTAAAATCTTGGTTAACACATACAAATATGGCACCAATGGGAAACCCTTCCTAATTGGTTTGAAATCATGTTTTGGAATTGTATCATGGGCAACAATTGACACTAGTAGGCCTGATGCTCATGGGGATAAGCCTATCGGTTTTGTAACTGCACGTGTTGTATTAGTAACAGAAAGTGAGGTGCAAATTTTCTGATCTACATACTGCCTTTAGAATTTTCTTGATCGGTCAATACTGAATTTGCTTTGCAAAATTCATTTCAAGGATAAAATGTACTATAAAGTTTTGGTGTCCAATAGCTGGATAAAATTGTAGAAGTTGTATTACCTGATTCTGCAGACAGAAGATATGCTGGGATATGATATAATGAAGACAGATTGAACACTTGTGTATATTCTAATTCCTGGTATTATAAACCCATATAGAAATCTTGGAATAGGTAAGTTCCAACTTCCAAAAAATTTAATTAATTTTCCTTTGAAATTGTTCTGTACTCTGTTATTTCCGTTCTATTTCAAAGCATCTTCGCTTCCTCTTTTTTAGTTTTGACATTGAACATCTTTTTTCTAACTCTTGGTGTTATAAATCCATATAGAAACCTTGGAATAGGTAAGTTCCAACTTCCAAGAAATTTAATTAATTTTCCTTTGAAATTGTTCTGTACCCTGTTATTTCCATTCTATTGCAAAGCATCTTCACTTCCTCTTTCTTAGTTCTGACATTGAACGTCTTTTTTCTAGCTTCGAGACTGGTCTGGGAGGTTATTGAATATGCGTCAAGCATACCAAGTTGTAGGGCAGTTTACTTGCATGTCATCTCCTACAATGAGTCTGCTATTCTTTTCTACAAGAAGAACTCCTTTAAATTCTTGCGGAAGCTGCAAAAGTTTTATTACATTAATGGATACCATTATGATGCCTATTGGTATGTGTACTATGTAAATGGTGGGCGTGCTCCCTATTCAGCTCTGTAAGTATATGTTACTGATTTACTAAAGTAGTCTTTGACTGGAGGCATTTCGGTCATGTTTATTTGAGCATTATTTCATTGAAAAATGAAGAGAACAAAGCTACAAAATGGCCTAAGCGTAAAAAAGCTGGTGGGTTACTAGGCTCAAGTCGCCGGCTTCATGTTTCAGATGGTAATGGATGTCGATGTGTCTAATCTATGTAATAAATTATCAACTTTAAAAGTTGTATGCATTCATGTTTCCTTTAATTAAAAATGTGGTAGGTGTAAGCATAACCTAAACTGACCATATATATGTGATTTAGTTTAATAAATTATCAACTTTAAAAGTTGTATGCATTCACGTTTCCTTTAATTAAAAATGTGGTAGGTGTAAGCATAACCTAAACTGACCATATATATGTGATTTAGTTTAACATGTTTTAGCCCTTGTAGTAAGTAAATGCAAGTGTTCATGACTGGAAACTTAAGCTTATGTAAAGAATTTTATTTTTCTCTACTACATCCCAAAAGAAGCTTATAGAACTAGATGCAATCATTTATGAGTTTGTCTCAGGAATCAATTCTATAGTTAAGCTATTTCTTGGTATAATTATTTTGTTTGGTGCATCTACTAAGTGGTCTTCCGAGCATTTCTTAAATTACATTTGAACTTGCTTATGGAGAATGTAATGATTACTAATAGTACACTTTACTTTTATCCTTTTTGATTGTAGCTTTTACAATTACAGCAAAGTAATCATGCACATGCAGTTTGACACGAGCAATACACAAAGTCCCAAACAAGCTAGCCTCTGTGCTTAAAATCTGATTTGACATTAGCAATGCTGAAAGTCCTGGAAGGATTTGTATTTGTTATTGTCACGTCCCCATCCCTTAACCGACGAAGAGGACGCGACGAACACCATGAAGACGGGCAAACAGCCCCATGAACATAAACAAAAAGAGATCAATACTAAAATTAAAGAAATTTAAACATAACAGGAATGCTAAACATATAAGCATACACAGATGCAAAATTCTTCAATCATACAGCGGAAGCAAACACACAGACAATTCCACCATTCAACATGTTCATTACAATTCATTTGACATCAACATAATTGCAGAGATGGAACAGACAAGGTAACTTATCTTCCGATGAAGAACTTGTCCCGCAACCAGCTACGTTGCTGCAATGTTCCACCCAACCATAGGCCAGCGTGCTCATCAATCTCTCAGCAACGCTGCCACCCCCGAGCTGGGCATGATTCCTCCAAGGATAAGGGTCAGTGCAAGATTACACATAGCCAAGGGACACAATCAGCCAAACCAACACCGCTGGGTTTATCAGGGCATCAACAAACCGGCCAAGCCAGCACAGTCCGAAGACCCACCCCTGCTTACACGTAGCAAAACAATCCCTTCACAGTCCTGTGAAGAAGGCAAGGACAACCAGGGATAATCCCAACACAGAGTTGTTCTTGGCCCTAACGTGGCCAAAACAACTCAGCAACAACACCCAAACCAGGGTATACCAGCAGCCCAAACTCACAATGAAATGATGGAAACAACCCACAGCTCCAAAACAAGGAAAAATCAGCCAACAGCACACACAATTCACCAATGTAACGGCTGGGCAACATCACGCAGCCCACAAAACAGAGGAGAGGCCAACTCCCAGTGTGGACAGAGGAAAACTCAACCCACGGATTGGAAATCCACAGTGGTCCAAAACGAAATTGGACACCACAGCCAACAAAACACGCGGGGAAGACAACAGTCCCAGAACGCAATCAGTGAGCACGGTTCATGACATGGGAAACGACTCCAATGGTCTGTGCGTGAGGAAAAATTGCACCCAACAGCAAAAAACAGAGGAAAACATACCCAATTCCACTCTGTGGAAAACATGGATGACCACCGATAAGCAACTCCTTTCATGGCTGCGTGAGATCCAACAGAACCACTGCCTGCATGTGAGGAAGAACAGACCCGACCTCTGCATAAGGATCCCCCGAACAGAGGTCGCACACCCTCCTCACTCATCCTACGTGAGGAGATGAACCGACAGTAAACCGACCAGCGCGTGAGGGAACTGAGTCGACCTCCTGCTGCACGCGTCCCTGCGTTGGGAGTGAACCGGCGTGAGGAATCCAAACCTCCTCTACACGCGAGGATGAACACACAGTCGTGAGGAACGAATAGACAGTCCCCCGAATGCGCGGTGGAGAGGATGGTGAGAATGGAATGTCCACGGAAGAGTGAACCGACCTCTGCGCGAGGGTGAACAGGCCGAATGAAGGAACGAACAGACCATGGATAGAAACGCGCGATGGGGGGCATGGAAGGTCGCACGCGTGAGAGAGAGAGATTGAGTGAATGCAGTCGTGGGTGGAGTGGGCGTGTGGGCAAGGGAATGACAGTCCTGCCACCCCACTCCCAAAGACAATAACTGCCTCAACCACCAGCAGCCATAACTCCTCAACTACTCCCCAAAACAATAAAGAGGTTGACAAGGGAAGATGGCAAAACAAAACAAGGTGGCAACACATGGGTTTCCCCCTCATGACCAAGGTTTGACATCCCCCACCCCTTATCCTTCGGAATCACGCCCTTTTCATTCAATGTTGCACTGCTGCAGCTGGTTGTGGTTTATTTTATTTGATGTGCGTGTTTACATGATGCCAACCATAATGTGCCGGATAGCACGATATACCATCGGCAACTATCCCCATTGCCGAAACATACACAACCAAATCGATGGTGGGGCTTTTGCCTTTAGCTCCTCACCACGATTAATTACATTATATACATCATGCAAACATGGTCAAAACCGGGGACGTCACATTCCCCTCCCCCTTGGAATAACACCGTCCTCGGTGTTCCATTACATATATACAATACATATACAATTGCACATCAAAATTTAAAAATTTGCAGATCTGTCCCACGTTCAATCATCTACTTTGAACGTCAAGACCAAGCCCTTCGGCTTCCACAGACTTGTCCTGTTGGTTCTCAGTTTTCAACTCATCCCGGAGGCTAGGAACTTTGTGGCTATTGCCCGCATCATGTTCCCTCATTGGGCAGTCCCAGCGTAAATGATGTCCTCCGCATCTCCAACATTTCACTGGCTGCTTCATCTTTACCTGCTCAATTTCCTTTGAGTCTTCATGCCTGGACCATTTCTTATCGGGTCCCCTTGCTGATCCACCTTCCTTTCCTTTGCCGATTGCTCCCAGAAGGCTTTTCACCTCCCTTTGCAAACCAATAGAGTCTTGCAAAATCTGGTGGTTCATTCCACTCTTCCTTCTCTGTATCTTGAGTATCTCCCCAAGATTCTCTTGGGTCTTGGCAATCACTTGAAGGAGACTTCCAGCTAAGTCCAACAACTTTTGATCTGCTACCATGATCAATGTGCACCACCAGGTATCACTTTTCTCACCTGTGAAATGCAACATTGAAATCCTATTAGAACAAGCATAATATAGTCATTAAAATCAGTCAGTTAATTACCCAATTGGCATGACAGTCCAAGTCTCATCAATGAGGCTTTCATATTTTTCATGCCTTCCCAACAGGCACATGAGCTCATTCAAGTCCATTCCTGGGTAGGGAATCAACTATTCCAGATTCACAAATTTACTTAAGCAAAAACACACATTTCATTCTCAATCATACATGCATTCAACAATCCTTTGTTTTCACAATGCATAAACATATATATGTATATATAATCGAAAGGAAAGAGAGAGCAATAAGAGTTTTCCCCTCTTTGTTTCATTCCATCCTGGAACTCACACCATCGCAGTGGCTTTTCATGCTCTCATCCTCTTTCACTTTACCGTGAATGCTGGACCAATCCTTCTTGGTCATGACACTTAGTGTCTTTGGTCTATTCCAGACCTCTAAACCATGGAGTCTCTCCACATGGTTTGTCTCGGCTGCTAGGACTCCCCCGTCTTACTAGCACCTTTTTCATCACTGCTCATTCCGAGCTTTCCAGGACAGTCACATGTCCACATGCACCCCTAGGATGCTCTCATAGTTCTTGCTCCCAACGATACCTATATTCAAACATTGAATAGACTCACATGTTTAGTTTATTCTCATCAGTTTTATCTCTAGAACAAGAGCTTAAAACATCATAATCAATCACATACACATGCATATTCATAAGCAAAATAATCCAATACTTATCTGTATTGTGCATTTCCTCGTTCGCCCACAGGATCCTGCTTCACTTTGCAAGCCTTGGGATCGCTTATGGACTTAGATGTTAGGTCAACACGCCAGCTGCTCCACAACATCAAATAATTAATGTCCAGTGAATACATCCTCATGTCAACTGGGCTTGGAACTTTAACACGACCATTTCTAGGTCTAGGATCTACTATGGATCCCCAGGCATATAACAACCCAACATACACTTATATCAACAATAACCCTTACTCCGCAACCCCTCACAACAACCATTTACCATTTTACCTTACCTTTAGCCTGTCAACACAAGCAACACAAGCAATACGAGCAAACTCATCAGCGTTATTGCTCAAAAACTGTAATCACATTTCTCATCATTCACTATCAAGTATTGAGACACCAGGAGTGCGTCCACTCCCTAAAGTGTAATCAATATCGACAACCCTTTCATGACTCAACATCGGAAAAGTGTGCACTCTTCTCCGGTGTGTGCCATGTAGGCCCTATTCATACTCAAGCAATCGGTCATCATAGAAATAAAATCAAACATGTTCTACATATGGAATTCAACAATTAAATATGCATATTATTAGCAAGGGTTACATAACACTTATCCATTTGCCATCGCAGTATGCCTTTATATTTGTTAGGCACTGTCAAGGAGTTGGGAAAGGCTGAATGCTAAGCTGGTGAGCTCACTGCAGAGCTAGGAACACCTACACTAGAACTAGCCTGACTTCTAAGACACCCACACACACCCAACACAAGGAATCAGTCCTTTCTTTGCTACACAGTCCCTCAGGCCCTGCATTCCCTTCCAGTGCTATCCCGAGGTTGTGGAGAAGAAATTCAGCCCTCTAGCTCCGTCTATGTGGTTTCCAATTACTAGGTTATTAAGCAAACCAAGCCCCCATCCTTGCTTTTTATTTTTTATTTTTTTTATTTAACATTTCATATCCACACATGTCTCGCCGACATATTCTATACCATCTCACTCATGTTGTTTACAAAACATGCAGTGCAGACGAGACATTTCTAAAATGTCCAATGGCGTTTCACCCGAAACCCATTTCGAAGGGAAAACCTTCCCATGAAGTTTGGCTCTTGCAGGTCATCACACATGATCTTCCTGCAGTGTGTACCCCTAACACATTCATCAAATAGCCAAACACTCAATCATTACCTGATACTACAATCCAAATTGATCGTTTCATAACCAAGCAATGGCATTAGGAATCAAATTTAATTCTATCTACTATAGAAATTGACTTGCTCAATTGTGGGTCTCTTGTAAGCAGTACTACTATGCCCATTATAATTTTCTGCTTACTATAATAACATGGATACCCACTTACCGTGCATCCCTCCTGACACAATCTCATACAAGCCAACAATGATTAGTAGTCGTTAGTAATTTCTTAAATCCGAAATTCACAATTCAAATTTAACAACCCATACCAACTACTTTTACAACTATGAGACTCTTCTCATAAGGTTTGGCTCTTTTACATGGTAGATTCTGGCATTGGTCAGGGTCTTACCTCTCACTGCCATGATCGAAATAATCTACCTGAAACCTAAGCTTCAATCAACCAAACACAATCTTATGCAAGCCAATAGTGGCTAGTGGTTGTCAGCAATTTCTCAAATCTGAAATTCACAATTCGAATCTCAACAACCTATTATGCATACCAACTATTTTTACAACCATGAGACTCTTCTCATAAATGGTGGATTCTGGAATTGGTCAGGGTCTTACCTCTCAATGCCATGCTCGAAATAATCTACCTGAAACATGAGTTTCAATCAACCAAACACTTGGTAAGTCTGGATGCATATAACCTTTCATTGCTACAACCATCACTGAAGCATTTTCAGAATTTATAAAATTCAAATACTTTCAGTTGTTAGTCACAACAATATTACCAAAACTCATTTACTGCATGCAATCATTATCATACTAACATTGCAAGGTATAGTCACAACATTCATGCAATTAAATGAAGTGTTTAGATACTCCTTACTTCACATGCGTATCATTCATACCACCTTGCTCTTCCACAGAGCATTTTTGGCAGCCAATTGATCATGACTATCCTGCATTCATAACAACCTTTGAAATGGCTCCTGAATTGTCATCAATTCATCATTTCAGTCATTAGTCATTCATAATATCACATGCATTCAACATACCATGCATGGCCTAACCATGTCCACTTCATATAGGATGCATTACTATAATCAATGTCATCAACATATATAGGCATGACACCTTTCTTCATTCCAATATTCACATGGTATGAGGTCTCTTACCTTTACCAGTCCATGGAATTTGTCATAAGCAAGCTCTTACCTGCATGGGTCATACTTACACCCTTGACATGACCAATTTGGTTGGTCCTTGCAGGAGATTACCGAATTTGCTCACCAACTTTTGTTATGGACTTGTTGCCTTATCCCTTTCTCCATAGGGTTGCTGGTCTCATTCATCAGCATCAGCAATATATTCATCCGGGTCCATGTCATTGTTGGTTTTGCCACTTTTGAGCATAAAACTTAGGAAATGTAGCATAGTTAGCAAGACAGGGTTTTAAGAAAAACCTCCCTTTTCAAGTCTTTCATCCTGGCATGGAACCACTCTTCCACACAGCAGTTGATTGACTTCATAGTCCTTGCTACCTCTAGGCATGCGACTATCCAGATTTGTCCCTTTGATAGCAGCAGCCATCATTAGCACTTTGCTACTTCATGCTCAGATTCTGGTCACTTATCCTTGTTCCCTACTGGATAAGCTTTCCAATGCCTATCCACATGCTTCATTCCGACCTCAGGTGTGAAAACCACACCACTTCTAAGAATGAATACTTTCACCAAATCTTTGCATTTTTACACTTCACTGCTTTTGGACTGGGCGCCAATTTCAGCCACCTGTAACCCACTGAAAACAACTGAAAATCCCACTGAAAGGCAGTCGAAATCTGCTGGAAATCCCATTGAAAACCACTGAGAGATCCCCTTTGAAAAACCTAATTTTTCCTTTGCAGAATCGGCTCTTATTCCAATTATCCATCCGCAGAAGCAACTCTTAAACCACTAACTCCTCCGCCGTTTCGGGCCTCAAACGACTAACTTCTTCTGTGGAATTGGCTCTTAAAACCACTAATTCCTCTGCTGTTTCGGATCCCCAAACGGCTAACTTCTTCCGCAGTTCATCGGCGGTAGGGTGCACTTCTCATCGGAACGACAATCCACTAAACAGTGCAATGGCGGAACACGATCTTCAATCTTTCTCCGATTCAGTGGCATAACCAGATCGACGTCGGCAGGATTTTCACATCGGCGAGCTAGTGCCTTTGGTTTCCGCAATGGTGGAACATCAAACCTCTATTTCTTCCGTTTCTGGCTGCCGCATCAGCTACCCAACCCTATCGGCATCGGCGATCTTTTCCCATCGGCAGGTTAGTGACTTTCGCTTCCGCAATGGTAGGTGCACAAACGGCTTTAAGCTTCCGATGGCCAATGTTTTTCGGACTTAGAGAAATTTTCAATCTTTCTTTTACCGCTTGATCAGCTCCATCATCCTTATTTCCATCGGTGAAACAGTTCATCACCAGCTGCAACGGCGGGCCACCAACTCCATTCTTCTTCCGATCGTGGCCCAACCTAATCGGCATCGGCGGGCTTTCCACATCGGAAGCTTAGTGCCTTTGGCTTCTGCAATGGCGGGTGCATGAACACTAATTCCTTCCGATAGGCGTCAAACCACTTAGAAAAATTTAACTTCCTCGTGGCATCGGCTGTCTTCCCACATCGGAAGTCTAGTGACTTTGGCTTCCACAACGGCGGCACGCCAAACACTAACTTCTTCCGATCGGCACTTACTTAGAACAATTTTAAACTTTTCGGCATCGGCGGCCTTTCTGGTCGGAAGCCTTAGTGCTCTTGGCTTCCACAATGGCGAGGCACAAACCATTTTCTCTTCCGATTGGCCGCTCTTTTCTTAAAGAAATTTTAACTTCGGGCGTCGGCGGTCGCAGAACTTACACGTCGGATGCGTAGTTGCTTTTCCATCCGCAATGGCAGACGCCCGATGGACTAAATTCTTCCGACGGCCTTCGAATACTTGGGCGATTTTCCAAATTTTCCCTCCGAACATCCTCCGTCGGGCGCGCTTCTGCTATCTCTTCCGCTACAGTGGGAGTCTCTTCCACTGACTCTTCCACTACAACGGAAGTCTGAACCACTAAGTGTTCCGACTATCAACACTTAGGTGATTTTCTTGAAGTTTGCTGCTGCCATCTTAAATTCTGATCTATGCTGGACAGAAGGCAATTCTGCTTCTGTCACTACATTTTCTTGGCCCATAGAGGCCCAATGTTGCAACCTTGAGCTCTGATACCATACTGTCACGTCCCCATCCCTTAACCGGTGAAGAGGATGCGACGAACACCATGAAGACGGGCAACCAGCCCCATGAACATAAACAAAAAGAGATCAATACTGAAATTAAAGAAATTTAAACATAATAGGAATGCTAAACATATAAGCATACACATATGCAAAATTCTTCAATCATACAACGGAAGCAAACACACAGACAATTCCAGCATTCAACATGTTCATTACAATTCATTTGACATCAATATAATTGCAAAGATGGAATAGACAAGGTAACTTATCTTCTGATGAAGAAATTGTCCAGCAACCAGTTACGTCGCTGCAACGTTCCACCCAACCATAAGCCAGCGTGCTCATCAATCTCTCAGCAACGCTGCCACCCCCGAGCTAGGCATGATTCCTCCAAGGATAAGGGTCAATGCAAGCTTACACATAGCCAAGGGATACAATCAGCCAAACCAACACCGCTGGGTTTATCAGGCCATCAACAAACCGGCCAAGCCAGCACAGTCCGAAGACCCACCCCTGCTTACACGCAGCAAAACAATCCCTTCACAGTCCTGTGAAGAAGGCAAGGACAACCAAGGATAATCCCAACACAGAGTTGTTCTTGACCCTAACGTGGCCAAAACAACTCAGCAACAACACCCAAACCAGGGTATACCAGCAGCCCAAACTCACAATGAAATGATGGAAACAACCCACAGCTCCAAAACAAGGAAAACTCAGCCAACATCACACACAATTCACCAATGTAACGACTGGGCAACATCACACAGCCCACAAAACAGAGGAGAGGCCAACTCCCAGCATGGACAGAGGAAAACTCAACCCACGGATTGGAAATCCACAATGGTCCAAAACGAAATTAGACACCACAGCCAACAAAACACGTGGGAAGACAACAGTCCCAGAACACAATCAGTGAGCACGGCTCACGACATGGGAAATGACTCCAATGGTCTGTGCGTGAGGAAAACTTGCACCCAACAGTAAAACACAGAGGAAAACATACCCGATTCCACTCTGTGGAAAACGTGGATGACCACCGATAAGCAGCTCCTTTCCTGGTTGTGTGAGATCCAACAGAACCACTGCCTGGGCGTGAGGAAGAACAGACCCGACCTCTGCAGAAGGATCCCCCGAACAGAGGTCGCACACCCTCCTCACTCAGCCTGCGTGAGGAGATGAACCGACAGTAAACTGACCAGCGCGTGAGGGAACTGAGTCGACCTCCTGCTGCGTGTGTCCTTGTGTTGGGAGTGAACCGGCGTGAGGAAGCCGAAACTCCTCTGCACACGAGGATGAACACACAGTCGTGAGGAACGAATAGACAGTCCCCCGAATGCGCGGTGGAGAGGATGGTGAGAATGGAATGTCCGCGGAAGAGTGAACTGACCTCTGCGCGAGGGTGAACAGGCCGAATGAAGGAACGAACAGACCATGGAGAGAAACGCGCGATGGGGAGCATGGAAGGTCGCACAAGAGAGAGAGAGAGATTGAGTGAATGCAGTTGTGGGTGGAGTGGGCGTGTGGACAAGGGACTGACAGTACTGCCACCCCACTCCCAAAGAAAATAACTGCCTCAACCACCAGCAACCATAACTCCTCAACTACTCCCCAAAACAATAAAGAGGTTGACAAGGGAAGATGGCAAAACAAAACAAGGTGGCAACACATGGGTTTCCCCCTCATGACCAAGGTTTGACATCCCCCACCCCTTATCCTTCGGAATCACGCCCTTTTCATTTAACATTGCACTGTCGCAGCTGGTTGTGGTTTATTTTATTTGATGTGCGTGTTTACATGATGCCAACCATAATGTGCCAGATAGCACGATATACCATTGGCAACTATCCCCATTGCCGAAACATACACAACCAAATCGATGGTGGGGCTTTTGCCTTTAGCTCCTCACCACGATTAATTACATTATATACATCATGCAAACGGGGTCAAAACCGGGGACGTTACAGTTATTAAATTGATATTTGTTGTAAGTATTTATTTCTAGCATCTGGGAAGAGGTTTTCCAAGAAGTCATTGAATTATACTGTAACTCTTGATTTGTGACTCATTCTTGTATCTTTGTGTTTTATCTCTAATCACATGATATTAACATATTCCTTGTTGAGTTTTCCACTTATCATGATTCATTAGCATAAGTAACTGTGGAAAATGTCAATATGTGGCTTGCCCTTGTAAGTTGTACATATGATATTTTACTTTCCTTTCCACCGCACTCCTATAATTGCAAATTTCTAACTTACCTACTTATGAAAACAGAAAACTGAAATCTCTCTCAAAACTACAATCTGATTTTTACTAGGAAGTCTGAGGAAAGTAGAAACAAGCACACAGATCTAAAACTCAAATCATATGACTGTTTATTAATCTTGAAAACAGGAATTACACTGAAAGCTTCAAACTCTACCCTTCACCCGCTGTTTCCTACTTTGAAAACTGAATTAATAAACTATGTCCCTGCCTTCTCTTTTATAGACTGAGAAGAGGAGTAGGTGCAATGTATCTGGAGTCTAGACACATGCACAACAGTGCCTCAAGTGGAGATATGAAGCATGCAAGCATTCATCCTCCTTGAGATCTGTGCCTTGATTACTAGGCTGCGTGCACTTCACTAAATTGAGCTAAATTGAGCTAGGCTGCATGCACCTTACCTAACTGATGCATGCAAACTTAAATTAGAAACTTGAAAATAGAAATTACACTGAAAGATTCAAACTCTACCCTTCACCCACTGCTTCCTACTTTGAAAACTGAATTAATAAACTTTTTTCATGCCTTCCCTTTTATAGACTGAGAAGAAGAGTAGGTGCAATGTATCTGGAGTCTGGACACATGCACAACAGTGCCTCAAGTGGAGATCTGAAGCATGCAAGCATTCATCCTCCTTGAGATCTGTGCCTTGATTACTAGTCTGCGCGTGCACTTCACTAAATTGAGCTAGGCTGCATGCACCTTACCTAACGGATGAATGCAAACTTAAATTAGAAATTTAATGCACATACAAACTTTAACCAAAGCAAAACCAGAAATAGAACTGAACTGCCAAGTATAAAAAGAATCTAAACTGGAACTCAACTGAGGATGGCACATGGATGCTTTTGGGATGCATGCACCCTTTATCTCTCCATAAGTGCTCCTACACCCTTATCATTGCTGTAAGGAATTGCTGAAGGGGGAGGGTCGCCTTGCTGCAGTATGGACTTGCACATCCGTCACACATGTCTTCTCTGTGTGCATCTAGGTCTTCTCTGCTTCCTGTTGACATTAATGGCACTCTGCCATAAACTTTCCGAGGTGCTAAACATCCAATGCACACTGCATTTAAGTTTTTCCTATTCTTTTCACTATAACTTAATTCTTCCAAGGAGAGGTCACGGGGTGTTTTTTATGGCCCTTGATAGCAGGGGATGGATCAAACTAGAGAATTTTTGTCTATGACTTGTTGGACTAGAAGTGAAGATACAGAAGGGATTTCTCTCCGTTCTCTGGTTTTTTCTTTGATTTTGGACCTTTCCACTTTGTGGCCTGTGTGTGCATTGAAATTTAAATGTTCTTTTAGCAGGGTCAGAGATGAAGGTATTGTGGCTTCAGACAGGTCCAAACTTCTAGGGTTTTTGGCACTTAAAATGGGGATCTTGAAGGAGACTGAGGGATTTTCACAAATTTTGGAAGGACTCCAAAGTTTTTCCTTGAGTTCAGAGGCCGATTTTGCTAAGTGAAGAGTGTTTGGGCTACTGGTTTGCCAGATATAAAATTCCTTGTGGTCTCACAAATTTTTTAAGGAAGAAGAATACTATGTTAGAAAAGTCTCTGTTTCAAGTTGTTAACAGTGCAATTATGGAATAAGGAGTGTGCAATGACCTGGATCGATTATATTGTGCTGGACACCCCTAAAAGATAGAATTGACAAAGGGAGTTGAAGATTGAAGATTCTGGAGATGTTTTCTGAAAATTGGCTGTTGGTTACCAATAGCATTTTTTTAAAAGATCTGCTTCCCAAATTAGACCTCTTGTTTGCATTATTTTTGTGAGTGATCTATGGTGTTCTAATGCCATTCTTCAACTTTGACTAAATATATTTCTCTCAAGTAGAAAAAAAAGAGTTTGCTAGTAGTGTCCCCACTACAAATCGGAAAAATGCTCAAGCATGGCAGCAATAATTTGGGTCTTTATACAGTGTCTATCAACCCTTAGGCTGGTTGAGACTGTTCATGAAACAAACCTTTCCACTAATTCCAATCAACCACAGAAAGCTGATCATGTGATAGGAGATTTCATACTCGATTGGTTCCATCGCCTTGTCACTTGCAAAGGGGAATATGAAAAGCTGAATCAAAACAATGTACCTGATAGTGCATTGAATATATTTGTTAGTGACAGTAAGGTTTTATGCCCAATGAAAGCAAACATGTTGACAATTTAAACACATTCTGGTCTTGTGCCATTCATTTGAAAGCCATAATTGAAAAATAAAGTGCTGGTTGGTTGAGGTCCAAGGGCAAAAGATGGAGGATGGGATATCAAATTCTAAGTTGAAACAACTGAAATCATGCAAGCTTCCACTAGCAACAGGTAATAGCCAATGCTTGTGTAGACAAAGGAACCTTCAAGGGTGTATCATGTCTTGACTACAAAAGGAAACATTAAAAGAGGACAATCCCTTGAATCTAAGTTGCATGAAATGCAGAAACATGTACTAGTTTTGGAAACAAGAACACCTTGAAATGCCCCCTCCAAAAATGGGTGTGTTGTGGGAAATGTTGTATATATAAAAAAAAATCTACATATGAATTTAAAAAAAAACACATTGCCTTGAAAGAAAATAAGAGTGATGGGTTAATTTGTTGGTAGGATTAGAGATAACTTAGAGGTTAATTTGTAGGTCTTTATTTTGCACAGATTAGGGTTTTTTAAACATCCTATGGATTCCACACCCATCATGGTCGCTTGGGAAATTCCAAGAAGATTTCGTGTTTTTGCGAGTTTCCTGTACTTGTATGTGGGCTATTTAAGAGTTTCATGCAATAGAGCCTTGAATGTATAAAATATTTAAATCCTATGGTTGGCCTGTTGCTGCCTAAAACACACTTGGACACAGGTAAGTCTCCCAACCGCTGTGTGTGTTCCTGAGGGTAACTTATGAGTTGAGAACCCATTGTCACCTTGGTTCTAAACTCCTCTGTTTAGACCACAACTCCTAAAGGCCAAGGGGGGTAGTCCCTACTTACTAAGTTATTTTTTGAAGATTGTTTTCTAGGAATTGTAAATTACAAAAATGACAATCAACGTGCAATGATGCAAATATTTCAATGTCAAGCAAACCATTTAATAATCAACCAATAATGTATGCTAGAGAGAAACAATCAAATAATCAAAATGACTAGTGCCATCTCTACATGGAGTCACAATAATCAACTTCAAATAATTTTCTTAAAGTATTAACTCACTTACTTTAACAAATATACAAGAACATGATGACTTCCAGTGAATTATCAAGTGGACATTAAGTGCTTGCAAAAGAGAGAAATGTAAATGATTGCAACAATGTTGTGCAAGTGGTCCTCTAAATTTTAGTAAATTTTTTGTCTCTCTTTGACTTAGGGAATTAATGTGTTTGTTGCAAAAAAATGAACTATTTTGGATGTCTACCCCAAGAGACTATGTCCTTCGATTAGAGAGAGAATGTCGGGTGCTCAACATGGGAACACAAGGTTCCCGACTAGCTCCACAGGTCAAACTTGAAACTTGTCGGATGCTCAACTGGAGAACACAAAGTGCCAGGAAGCCCTCTACGGCCTCTACACCACTTGCTCCATAGGTGAAGCCTTATTTTCTCTTTTCTAATAAACATACTATATCTCGGTGCCTATTAAACTAGCCAACACAAATCTTTGCATTTTCTCGTCACCCTAAATCAGTTGAACCGGTGAGGGAAGAGGATACAAGGCAACAAATGAGGCTTATGGTAAATTTTATCCTTAAAGCAAAAATTAAGCAAAAAAAGCCAAGTGCGATATCACAACGGAGACAGATCCTACTCAATTGTGAGGTGTGGGCAAAAGGAAATAAACAAATAATTGAAATAAAAATGCTAGCCAACACGATTTCACATGGATAGGAAGAGCCACTTGACTTGTGAGGTGAGGGAAAAAAGAAAACAAACAGCGAAGTAAACTAATCTAAAACCAAACAACTTACAAGGTCATGCAAGGATGGGTAGAGCCACTTTGCTTACATGCAATCAAAACAAAAAATCACTAAGTACCAAAAACTCGAAATGAAACACAATAAACTCAAGCCCATGAGACTTTCTTCCGCTTGTTACAAGGGTGTAGATTTCAGTGTTGATTTTTATTAATAAATGAGAGAGAAATAGTGCTTTTTTAAACTGTTTTTTTTGTGAGGGATTTGAAATAGACTCTTGGGTGTTGTTGGTGCTTGCTAGTGGATGAACTTAAACATTCTCTCCTCCTATGAGATCAAAAACCTGCACAAAACAACAAACTATTGTAGCACAAATGTAACACCCAGGTTTTGACCCCGTTGCATTAATGTATAAGATGTAAATATTATATGGAATCATGACAAGGAGCTCAAGGCCAAGGCCCTCTCATTTATTAATGTTTGGAATGTAGGCGATCATGGTTCATGCCTATGGTTTATGTGCTAAGTCAAGCACGTTTGTAAACATCATGAAAATATGCAAATTAATGAAAAACCCATAGCCAACTATGTCAATGCAATGAAAAATGAGATGGGGGCATGATTTTCCTAAGGATAAGGGGGAGGGAATGTTAACCTTGAACCCGTTTGGGAAAAGCCATGTGTTATGTGGAAATACCATTAAAACTGTCAACTACCTTTTTTCTTGTCTTTCTTCCCAATCATTTATTGTTGCCAGAGTGTGGTTGAGGTAGTTACTGCATGGAAGGGGAAGAGTATGGGAGAATTTGAATTGGGCAGAGCACCCAGTTTTGAATGTCGTGTTTTGCTTGCATGGACAAGAAAACACCAGAACCGTAAGTGAGTTTGGACTCATGCAGTACGTTTTTCGTTTTACCCTCATGTTTTGAGAGCTGCGGGACGTCTTGCTCAGGAGGCATCTTCATTCTCCATTCGCGTGGAAGCTCAGGGTAACTGAGCTCTTCGTGTGTGTATCCTTCGCACTCTGCGAGTGTTTTTTTCCCTTGGAAATATTGTGATTGCTGTGTTGCAGTTTTATCTTGAACTGCAGAGTGTATGAGACCTGGATACTCATGTTCCAGAGTAAAGCCTGTGTTGAGGAGTCTCCCTGTGGTTGTTGTGTTGTGCACCCTGGTTTGGGTATGAACTTTGTACAAGACTTAGGAATGGGAGAGACGTAGAATGTGCTTGATAAACCTAGTGTGAAACCTCACAATAAGATAAGAGTGGCTGGTGAACCTGCTATGCACATCTTGAAGAGCACTGGAAGGGAAGGTGTAGCCTGAGAGACTGTGGAGTAGAGAAGGGGACACTTCCTTGTGTTAGGTGTGTAGGTAGTGGGAAAGCCAGGCCAGATAGGTCTTGTGAAGGTGTTCTTAGCTCTATAGATGAGCTCACTAGGTTAGCAGTTCTTCCTGCCCATTTCCTTAGAAGCCCGATAAACCCAATTGTTGGCTTGGTTGTGTCTTGTTGAGTTTGACCTTGTGAGTAACCTTTGGTTGGACAGTCTGATAAACCCAGCAGTGAGATGGCTTGACTGTGTACAGTCTGATAAACCAATCTGTTGGCCTGACTGGTCCTTGAGGTGAATGTTGGCTTGACTGTGTTCAGTCTGTGAAACCCAACTATGATATGGCTTGGCTGAGTGGCCTGTGAAACCCATATGTTGGTTTGTTTTCCCTTGCAGCCTGATAAACCCAACTGTGTTGGCTTGGCTGAGTCTTGTTGCAACCTTGGCTATTATGAGTTTGTTAGTGTTCCCTTATTCCTTGAGGAAATCATGCCTAGTTCGAGGGTGGTAGTGTTGCTGAGAGATTGATGAGCGCACTGGCCTATGGTTGGGTGGAATGTTGCAGCGACATAGCTGGTTGCGGGACAAGTTCTTCTCAAGATAAGTGTTCTTGTCCATGTTAATCTCAGCAATTGTATTTCTTGCATTGTAATTGCTTGATGGAATATGATGAACCTGTTGGATGTGTTGAATTGATGACTTGCACCTTTGAATAACTACAATTATAGACATCTATGTATGTTTTCTTCAATGCATTGTTAAACTAAGTTGTAGGGCTAGATGCCGGATTGATGTTGGCCAGGATGGCCAAGTCTATTCAAAGACTTTGATTAGCAGGTCGAAATTCGAGCAGAAACCTTCTTCCGCAATGGTTTATTCCGCAGTCGGGATGTGGGATGCGGGAGACATCTTTTGGCAGATTTGGACCTTCGCAAATCCCTTTTCAAAATTCCCTTTCCACAACTTGCAGGATGCAGGATGCGGAGATGTCTTTTTGTGAATTACGACTTTCCGTAGTTTTCATTTCGCAACGCACCTTTCCGATGCGGGATGCGGGATCGCGGTATCGCGATTTCCACAATTCCCAATCCCGCAATTCAAGTTTCCGTGTCGTCGATCCTTGGGAAGGGAGGATTTGTAATGTCCCAAATTTTACATTGGGTCACAATGGAAAAATCACATTTACCATATTCATTAAAGTTGTCAAAGAGATGCTAAAAGTCAAATAATTGCCAAGGTGGAAAATCACTAGTTTCCTAGCTTGGGGGTGGAAGATTTGAGATTTGGAATAAGGGGGATAATAAATGATGTTTAGACATTAGAAGAGGATAAATATTTATTAATGTAATTTATTAAATAAATACAAGAGAAAATTGAAATGACTATGGAGAATGGAGACACATAGAGACTACGGGGCCCACTTGTAATGTCCTCTTTCGATTAGGCCTTGAGGCCCAAAACCGCTAACCTATGTGATTCCTGTGGGTTAGAGGGGTTACTGATAGCGAGGGAATCAGCTGAGGATTGATTCCATACATAGAATATCTAGGGCATCATCATTGGTCAAGAAGGGCCACCGGGGCCAAAGGCCACCTCCGTGCATGCCATCCAAGCATTATTTAATGATGCATGCACTCTTTAAGTCTCCATCCGCATGCATGCAAGTCAACTGCAAATTAGAAGATAAAGTGACCTAATTAGGTCAAAGATTAGGGTTTTCACAGTTGAAAGTTATAAAAGAGGGATAAAGCGAAAGGAGACTTCACTTTTGATGATTATTATTTTGGGAGCTCTTGGATAGCAGCACAGCGTTCCGCACAACAGTTGGGGTTGGAGATGGAGTCTTCAGCTAACGGGATTTCGACAGTGAAACACCTGTCCTAGTATCATTCTGGGTAAGCCATACAGGTTCACCATTTGTTCTTACATTCATTCATAAGTTATCCAGTATATGGTATAGATCATTGCAGGGACACGTGTGCAGCCGTAAGGGGGGGTTTTCAGCCAGAAAGCCCTAATCAGTTGAAGGGCCTTCAGATCTCAGCTTTACTCCAAAACTCAGGTACCATTCTCATCATTAGCATCATACTCCAGTACCCGGTGATTATCAGATCCGTTCGTGCTCATCCAGAGCAGTTATCATCGATTTCAGGATCCAGGGGGCATGAGCAGCTGTCTCTCTGGAGCAAGTCGCTATCCTGCCTAGAGATCTCAGAAATCCCGCATGTACCAGGCATTCTCTCCGGCACGGGAAGGCTATTAGTCTTGCAAATCAGCAGCATCATCGGACACCTCCTTCACCGAAAGCATCACCCTTTTCTGACTGGGGTTCTTGTTGCTGGGGGTTCACCGGAAGTAGAAAATATCTGCCCATCTCTGATCCAGTTCTCGGTGCTTGCATACTATCTCAGGAGCAGTCTAGCCGGCTTATCATTGGTAAGTGTTCATTCTGTACCACAAACCCTAACCCTAATTTTTTCTATAAAATAGGGATTTTTGCATGGCAGTTT
The DNA here is from genome assembly GCA_001517045.1 of Pseudotsuga menziesii. Taxonomy (NCBI): domain Eukaryota; kingdom Viridiplantae; phylum Streptophyta; class Pinopsida; order Pinales; family Pinaceae; genus Pseudotsuga; species Pseudotsuga menziesii. Next base: position 111,464 of record LPNX011117898.1, read on the forward strand.
GCATGCCCGGTTGTATCAGCATATTTGCTTAGAAATAGAAAATATCGGGATTTGGGATATTACAGTGGTATCAGAGCTATCTTCTTGGCCAGCTGTGGGCTTAAGAAATGAAACATAGATGAATATAGGAGGATACCCTTTTGTAACCTATAGGAGGAGAAAGAGTAGATACACAGGGGAGTTTGAGGATATCCAACTAGAAGATACCAATTCAGATATGGAACAAACATGTATACACTCGGATAGGGGAAAAGGAATGGGAGAAGAGGAGGATCGGATGGAGTTCCGCAGCTTGGTCTCTGCATTGCAAGACTTAGCCAAAGGACAAAAAGATGTACTCAATGCAATCAACATATTATTAGCGAAACCGGAAATAGGTATCAATAGTACACCTCCCTCACCGGTAGATCAGGGATCTACAAGCAGCAGTGGAAAGATAGCGTACAGTAACATTCAGAATACTCCGCACATATACAGTAGACCTTCTATTAGGCCTACCATGCCTCACTTCTTGGTAGATACAGTAGGGGGCCCGGTCATGTAGGTAGAACCTAGCGAGCCTTTTGGGGCTTATTTACAGGAGTATAGAGACTTAGGGGATGAATTTCATGCTACCATGTCTTTTTCAGATTTCTACAACATGAAGAGTAGAAACAGGCCCAGGAATTTCAACAAGGGTTTCAATCACAACTATGAGCTGCAAAAGACCTTGGGCAGGTTGACCATCCCAAAATTTGATGGGACTCGCGGAGGATTAGCGAAGATATGGGTTCAAAAGTTGGATACCTATTTGCAACTCAACCCCATGACAGAGACAGACACCATTAAATTGGCTACACTTCACTTGGATGGAGAGGCTCACGAGTGGTGGTACCATGGACTAGTGACATTGGGTCACAACACCATACATTCCTATGGTGAGTTCACTCAGAAGCTCATAGAGAGGTTTGATAGGAAAGATCCAAAGATACATTTCAGGGAGTTGGCTCAACTCAAACAGACCGGTAGTGCAGAAGCTTTCATTTCATAATTTCAGAGGATAGCTGTTATGGTAACAGACATGTCAGAGAGCAGATTGACTATGTTATTCACTGAGGCCCTCACAGAGCCACTATGGGGATGGGTGAAAGCCTACAAACCCCTCACTCTGTAGGATGCCATTAGCAGAGCAAGAGATCTTTAGGATTCAGTCCCCCAAAAAAAATTCCCAATGAAAACCAATTTTCCTGTTAGGGACAAGGATAGTAAACCTTTCCAACAGGATGTGCCCAAGAAAACCTGGTTAGATGAGGACACTAGGAAATATCTAAGAAGGAAGAAACTATGTTTCACCTGTCGGGGACCATGGGTACCAGGACACAGGTGTGCAGGGAAGGCGAAGGCTCACTACATTGAGGTATATTCAGACAGTGATGAGGATGACTCTGAGTAGGAAGCCACAGAATAACTACGGGCAGTTGAGAAGGAATCACACCAGGGTGATACTCCAGAGGGGGTCATTGCTACATTATCTGGAGTACCAAGATTCCATACTCTCAAGGTCAGGGGAGTAGTACAGGGTCACAGAGTAGGAGTATTGATTGATGGGGGAGCCACCCACAATTTCATTGACTCCGCTTGGGTAGCCAAGAGAGGTATTCAGATCGAGAAGTTCGAAGGATTCACTGTAGTAGTAGCCGGGAACTCCACCATGGAGTGCAACTACTGGATCCCAAAATTGAATGTTGCCTTAGGTAACTATCAGATGACAGACTCTTTCTATGTAGTGGATGTAGAGGATACTCATGTGGTATTGGGTGTTCAGTGGCTTTATTCTATACGGAAATACACTACAGACTACAGGGCAATGGAAATGGAGTTCCAGGGGCCAGACGACAAACAGGTAGTGTTGAGGGGCATGAACACTTATCCCCCAAAACCGGTCTCGTCACAGAGGATGGAGGCAGTACTCTGACAGGATGATATAGAATGGGCTGCAGAATGTTTGGTCACCTTCAGGAAACCCCCAGAGACCAGCACACAACACCCAAGTGACATTCAAGCCTTGCTACAGAAACATGAAAAGGTTTTTTGGGACCTTCCATCAGGTAGACCACCAGACCAAGGTTTTGAACACATCATCGAGCTAGAGGAGGGGACACAAGCAGTCATCACCACTCCTTACAGGCATCCCAAAATATATAAGGATGAGATTGAGAAAACAATCAAAGAATTACTGGAGCTTGGATATATTCAGCCCAGTTCTAGCCCCTTCGCATCCTCAGTAGTACTGGTAAAAAAGAAGGATGGTACATTGCGAATGTGCATCAATTATCGAGCACTCAACAAAAATACCATTAAGAACAGGTATCCCATTCCTAGAATTGATGAACTCATGGATGAGCTTTGGGGAGCCCAATACTTCTCCAAGATCGATCTTCGCTCGGGATACCATCAGATCTGGGTAAGGGACCAGGACATCTCCAAAACAGCTTTTCACTGTGACTATGGTCACTATGATTTTTTGGTCATGCCCTTTGGACTTACCAATGCTTCAGCCACTTTTCAGTCATGCATGAACCACACCTTCAGAGCACAGCTACGTAAATTTTTGCTCGTATTCTTTGATGACATCCTGATTTACAGCAAAACATGGGAAGAGCATCTAAAACACTTGGATGAAGCATTGAGTATTTTAGAAGAACATTCGCTTTATGTGAAAATGTCCAAGTGTGATTTTGGCATGAAGGAAATGTTGTATTTAGGACACATAATCAATGCAGAAGGAGTACAGGTTGACATGGAGAAAATATGAGCTATCAGAGATTGGCCCACACCAAAAACAGTTACAGAATTGAGAGGTTTCTTAGGATTGTGCACTTATTACCAATGGTACGTTAAGGGATTCTCCCAATTTGCAGCTCCCCTCACATATCTCACCAAGAAAGGAGCATTCACTTGGATGGTTTAAGCACAGAAAAATTTCGAGGAGATGAAGGTTATTATGAGTTCTTGTCCAATTCTAGCATTACCAAACTTCTCACAACCCTTTGTAGTAGAATGTGATGCCTCAGGGGAAGGGTTAGGAGCAGTGTTGATGCAGAATAATCACCCTATTGCATTTGAGAGCTGTAAACTGAAGAACTACGAGCGCCATTACTCCATATATGACAAAGAGATGCTATCCATCTTGTATGCTCTCACAAAATTCAGACAGTACCTGGTGGGCAGTAAGTTCAAAATCAAAACCGATCATAACATCCTCAAGTATTTCCTCGAGCAGAAGGAACTGAATGAGCGAAAGCAGAAATGGGTCAGCAAAGTACAAGCCTACGATTTCGAGATCGAGTATGTAAAAGGTAAGAATAATGTAGTAGTTGATGCATTATCCAGGCGTCCAGCCCCATTATCTCTCAGTAGTATATGCATGGATTGGAGGGCACTTCTCTTAGTGGAATACTCCAAAAATAAATTCGCTTGCGAATGATTGGACGAGCAAATCCAGGATGATAGGTACAGGATTGTGGATGACATCATCTATTACAAAAATAGGATATACCTTGTTCCAGAATCCACATTGAGGAAAAAGATCATTCAGGCAGCCCACGATTCTCCTTTATCAGGGCATCAAGGTTTCTTAAATACCCACAGGCAGATTAGAGAGAGGTTCTCATGGAAGGGCGTCAAGGGGGAAATTATGCAGCATGTCCGGGAATGTAGCATCTATCAGCAGAACAAGATTGAGAACACCCATCCAGCAGGGTTACTCCAGCCACTATCGATTCCAGAGCAGAAGTGGGAAAGCATCTCCATGGACTTTATTTCAGGCTTGCCCAAGGTCCAAGGGCGAGATTGTTTATATGTAGTAGTTGACAGACTGACCAAGTTTGCACATTTCTTCTCGATATCATCAGACTACTCGGTAGCTCAAGTGGCTGAGTTATTCTTCAGGGAGGTCTTCAGGTTACACGGGTTACCTAAGACCATTGTCAGTGATCGGGATAGCAGATTCATGGGTGCCTTCTGGCAAGAACTGTTCAGATTGGTGGGGACCGAATTGGCTACTAGTACGAGTTATCATCCCCAAAGTGACGGGAAAATGGAGATAGTCAACAAGTGGATCAAAGGATATTTAAGGAACTATGTAGCAGGGCAGCAGTGAACTTGGATCAAATGGCTACACCTAGGAGAGTATTGCTACAATACTACCTATCACATGTCTATTAGGATGACTCCTTTTAAGGCATTATATGGTTACGAGGCCTTGAAATATACAGATTTGGCATTTGGAGATAGCAGGGCTCCTAAGGCTAAGGATTGGATACAGGACAGTCAGGACATTCTGAAAATATTGAAGGAGAATTTACAAACAGGCTAGAATCAACAGAAGTTGTATGCTGACAAACACAGGATTGAGTGGAGCTTTGAGGTAGGGGATTTAGTATACTTAAGGCTCCAGCCTTACAGATAGTCCTCACTTAAGAAGAAAGGAGAAGAGAAGTTAAAACCCCGCTTCTATGGACCATACAGAATAATGAGGAAGGTGGGAGAGGTGGCATACGAACTAGAACTTCCACAGGGAAGCAAAATTCACAATGTGTTCCATGTATCTAATTTGAAGAAGACCCTTGGGCAACAAATTGCTCCATCTACCGAATTGCCTCCTTTAGATGATGAAGGACTGCTGATACTGATTCTTGAATGGATCATACAGACTAGAGAAAGGAAGCTCAGGAACAGAGTAATCAGAGAATACTTGGTTCAATGGAAAGAACTACCTCCAAAGGATGCCACCTGGGAAGGTGAACAGGTATTGCAGCATTCCAGTTTGAAGTTGCTTGAGGACAAGCAATCTCAAGCGGGGACGACTGTAATGTCCTCTTTCGATTAGGCCTTGAGGCCCAAAACCTCTAACCTATGTGATTTCTGTGGGTTCGAGCGGTTATTGACAGCTAGGGAATCAGCTGAGGACTGATGCCATCCATAGAAGATCTAGGGCATCATCATTGGTTAAGAAGGGCCACCGGGGCCAAAGGCCACCTCTGTGCATGCCATCCAAGCATTATTTCATGATGCATGCACTCTTTAAGTCTCCATCCGCATGCATGCAAGTCAACTGCAAATTAGAAGATAAAGTGACCTAATTAGGTCAAAGATTAGGGTTTTCATAGTTGAAAGTTATAAAATAGGGATAAAGCGAAAGGATACTTCACTTTTGATGATTATTATTTTGGGAGCTCTTGGATAGCAGCACAGTGTGCCGCACAACAATTGGGGTTGGAGATGGAGTCCTCAACTAATGAGATTTAGGCAGTGAAACACCTATCCTAGTCTCATTCCAGGTAAGCCATACAGGTTCACCATTTGTTCTTACATTCATTCATAAGTTATCCAGTATATGGTATAGATTGTTGTAGGGACACGTGTGCAGCCGTAAGGGGGGGTTTTCAGCCAGAAAGCCCTAATCAGCTGCAAGGCCTTCAAATCTCAGCTTTACTCCAAAACTTAGGAACTATTCTCATCATCAGCATCATAATCCAGTACCTGGTGATTATCAAATCCATCCGTGCTCATCCGGAGCAGTTATCAGTGATTTCGGGATCTAGGGGGTGTGAGCAGCTGTCTCTCTGGAGCAAGTCGCTATCCTTCCTAGAGATCTCAGAAATCCTGCATGTACCAGGCATTCTCTCCGGCATGGGAAGTCTATTAGTCTCGTAAATTGGCAGCATCATCGGACACCTCCTTCACTGAAAGCGTCACCCTTTTCTGACTGGGGTTCTTGCTGTCGGGGGTTCACCGGAAGCAGAAGAGATTTGCCCATCTCCGATCCAGTTCTCGGTGCTTGCATACTATCTCAGGAGAAGTCTAGCTGGCTTATTAGTGGTAAGTGTTCATTATGTCCCACAAAACCTAACCCTAATTTTTGCTATAAAATAGGGATTTTTGCATGGCAGTTTGCATGCCCAGTTGTATCAGCATATTTTCTTAGAAATAGAAAATATCGGGATTTGCGATATTACACCACTCAAGCTAGAATTCCTATGTTAAATGACATCCTCCTCTTGTAATTTAGAATCTATGGGAAGCCTAATGTTTTGGAATGGATTATGAGGTTAATATACTTGTCCATATACTTCATAGGTCAAATTTGGGATGAATTGTAAGTTACATGGGAGATGAAGAGCCAAATGAGAGTTTCATGGACACTTGGCTAGATTCCCCTTACATTTATGACATTTATGACACCAATGATGGAGATTCTATGACAGTTATGACACAATTTAGATATGAAGTCTGAAATATTGACATACTGACATGTCAGTACTGAGTAGAGCATCTTAGAGGTCGAATTTGAGAGTTGGAGAAGACCAAGAGGCTCCTACTCAAATTTGGGTGAAGAGGGAAGGTGAAGAGAGAGGCCACATGGCATAGCATGAGCAACCACACCAATTCGACTTGGATTTGGTTTATGGATGGATTTGTAATTTTATAAGACTAATAATGTTTATAAAATACAGGCATCAGCCATGAGAAGAAGCTTTTGCTCATTTGTGAAATTGTCATTTGTGAATTGTGAGAGCTAGTGGATGACTAGTTTTCTTGCTTAAGCCAATTCGAGGGTGAAAGATTCCCATCCTAGTTGGTGTTTGGAAAGGCCACTTAGGTATTTCATGGATCTTTAATGGAGTCTTATTTTTAGGTGTAAGCTACAGGAAAGCATGTGGATTCTTCTATTGCAGCACTCTCTCTCAACTCTTTCCAGTTTTCACACCATATTCATGCCAATGGAGGGATTGCACTTTGGGTGAGCTATTGATCTCTTTGGGGAATATTATAATGCCAATTATATTATGTGCTGATGCATATGCTTTGTATTTAATGTTCATAAGACTCTCAGGTCGAAATACCCAAAATAATTCATGTAAACATGTTGAACAACGAAGAAATAATGTCATTTCCCCACTATCTTGTTGTGAACCATTGTAATGCTGATGATTTAAAATTGGGAGAGCCTTGAATTGTCCATTTATAATTGTAATCAGTTAAATATTCTCTGTTATTCATTCTCAGAAAGTTTCAAGTCGAAATTCCCAAGAGTTGTATGTCAAAATGACTTTTAAGGAGCAAACAATGACCATTTCCACTCTATTTTGATATATGTCATGGTAATGCTTATTATTTTGAATGGAGGAATGTATATCTGATAAATGTATGATGGATGGACTGTAATTAATGTGTATTTCAAGTCTCATTTTCATTACTTAAGAATTGGAAGCCATTTTACTCATTTTTATTGCATTGGGAGAAGATTTGGTACATTTTCCCCAAGCATTGAAATTGTGACTTGGGAGTTGTTTTGGAAAGAGTCATAACAGCCTGTATAAACTGAAACATGATGCATATGAGACTTTTAAAAGGTCCCTTACACATATCCAGCCTCTGTTCAGAAATTCAAGTGACTTTGGGATCATTTGTGAAGCCATTTCTGGCAATTACCAAGGGGGAATTGGAGCCCCAATTTGCTAGTAAAGACTCCTACTTTGAACAGAACATTCTACAAGTTTGAAGAAGTAATTGGGAGGTAAAAAAACATACATGAGAATTATATTTAATTTATATTATCAGTCAAGTACCTTTAGAGAAAATTTGGAAGCATTTGGGTCAATTTGGAGGTCTAGACATCAAAACTAGTCAAGAGCCAAAATTGGGGAAAAAGTGAAAAAATTTGTCATTTATAAAAATTCCAAAAAGGGGACATTACAAAGAGTACCCTCTGATACCAACTTGTAGTACACTACATTGTGGTATCATAGCTGTGGGTTGCATTATTGGGCCTGGATGGGCCAGAAAGAGATAAGAGTATCCTCAGATACCAGCATTGTAGTACGCTATAGAGTGGTATTTACAGAATAATGCCAACACTTCAGCGTGGTATCAGTGATGCAGGTTGCAACGTTGGGCCTAAAAGGATTGGGTTGAATAGTTAACAAAGTGGTTGGTTACAACATTGGGCCTGGATAGGCCAGGTGACAGTAAGTAAATGGTTTTAAGTTTGAATTACTATGTATCTAACAAATGGTGTTTGATAACACATTTTGCAGAGTCATAGTGCATATTGGAAAAGTGGGTTGTTGGCTCAGCCATGAGAACCTATGACAAATATGATGCATGAGATTCCTACAAGCGTGCACAAGACGCTATGGGGGAAAACGTTCTAGCTGAAAATGATGATATAGAATCTAATGGAAGGAGATTTCAAGAGACGCCGCTGGACATTGCAGCCACCATGAGAAGCCTGATTAAAGCTCAGGAGGAGCAACATCAAATGAATGCTACCATGTTGTAAATTTTGACAGACATCCAATGATGGATGAGCTCGGGGTGACGTACAACAAAACCAGAAGGTAGTAAGAGAAATATTAGAAGAAGAAGAAGGTATTCTAGTATATCTCCTGACCCAGAAGGATCCACTGAGGATTCTAGCTCTTCATCTCACGGGGAAAAGAGAAAGAGGCATTATATAAACAACTTGCAGGATGAGTTTAAGAAGGCAAGGCCACCTACCTTCAATGGTGAGACAAAAAATGGTCAAGAAGCTGAGGCTTGTCTTATTGGGATGAGGTAATATTTCCAAGTCTAGGACTATTCTGGAACTATGAAGGCAAGAGTTTCCATCTTCAATCTGAATGGAAGTGCATCCATATGCTAAGAGCACTTTAGGAAAGTGAAGAAGATTAATGAAAGGAAAATTGTGTGGAAATAGTTCCAGAAGTATTTCAAGCAGAAATAACTCTCTGACAGGTACTATGATGACAATATCAAAGAATTTCATGAGATGAGATTGGGACAACAGACCATTGAAGAGTATGCAAACACGTTCTTGGAGCTGTTGAGATATGTCAGGTATATTAATGATGAGAAGGTGAAAATCCAACATTTCCTGAGTGGATTGCCTCAGTCTTACGAAGACAGAATTGAGTTTTATGAGCCTAGAACTCTGGAAGAAGAAATAAGGAAAGCTAAGTATTGCTATGAACAAAGCAAAGGAAAACCTGACTATCAAAAGACATGGAAGGACAGAAAGAATGAGAAGCCTGACCAAAGGAAGAAAGGTTCTAAACCTTCTAACTTCAGGAATTAGCAGAAGCAACCATCCCAAGCTGAGAAGCAGCCAGCTAGAGTGGTGGGAGAACATCCAAGAGATCCACAACAGATCAGAGAACCACTCCAATGTTGGAGATGTGGAGGACCCCACACACGCAGGAATTGTCCACTCGAGAATGAGAGTGCAAGGCTGACTTACAACCTTCAAGAGGCAGAAACAGTGGGTCAAGTAGCAAGGGCTGTCTCTAGTATTTACATAGCACTGGAGGACCGCCAGGTAGACCACCAATTGATTGTGGTTGAAGTTGCAGGTAATATTGTTGAGCAATCTGTTTCTATGTTGATTGAACCTGGTTCTACACATAGTTACATTGCTCCTAGAGTAGTGGAGATTTGCGATTTCAAGAAAGTAAGGCATAGAAAATTGTGGTTAGTTCAGCTAGCCACTGGAACTAAGAGAAAGGTTAGTGAAGTGGTAGAGAAATGTCCATTGTTGATGAATGGATGGGTTACCTGTATAGATATGAATGTTCTACCCCTTGGTTCCTATGATGTTCTCATTGGAATGGATTGGTTAGAAGCTCATAGGGTAAAGCTTGACTGTTACCATAAGAATTTTGAATGCATGGATGAAGAAGGGAACCCAAGAGTTGTAAGAGGCATTCCAAAGGTAATTTCAGTGAGGCAGATTTCAGCAATGCAGTTGAAGAAATTTTGTAGGAAGGGTTGCTAGTTGTATGTAGCTCATATTATGGAGGCAGCGGAGACTGAAACTCCTAGGTTGGAGGACTTTCAGGTATTGCAGGAATTCAGGGATGTTTTTCTTGATGAGATTCCAGGGCTTCCTCTAAAGAGGGACATTGATTTCACGATTGAACTTGTTCTAGGAGCAACACCAGTGTCCAAGAAACCCTACAGAATGAGTACGCCCTGAAATGTTAGAGTAGAAGATGCAGCTGCAAGAGTTGTTGGACAAAAAGTATACCAGGCCGAGTGTGTCCCCTTGGGGAGCACCAGTTATGTTTGTAAAGAATAAATATGGTACACTCAGATTATGTATTGATTATAGACAGCTGAACAAGGTCACTATGAAGAACAAGTATCCTTTGCCTAGAATTGATGACCTCTTTGATCAAATGAGAGGAGCAAAGGTATTTTCCAAGATTGACTTGAGGTCTGGTTACCATCAGATAAGAATCAAGGACGAAGACATTCATAATACAACCTTCAGAACAAGGTATGGACATTATGAGTTTGTAGTGGTACCATTTGGTCTCACAAATGCACCAGCTGCATTTATGTGCCTTATGAATAGTGTCTTCAGAAAGTATTTGGACAAGTTTGTTCTTGTTTTCCTTGATGACATTCTTGTTTATTCTAAGAATGAGGAAGAGCATTAAGAGAATTTGAGATTGACATTACAATTGCTTAGGGAGCATCCATTGTATGCAAAGTTGAGCAAGTGTGACTTCTATAGAGATATAATTCAATATTTGGGTCACATTATCTCAGAAGAGGGTACATCTGTGGACCATGACAAGATTGAAGCCATAATGAATTGGACTACTCCAAGAAATGTGACAGATGTAAGATCTTTTATGGGACTTGCGGGATACTACAGGAGATTCATTTAAGGATTCTCCAAGGTTGCACATTCCATTACTTCTTTGCAAAATAAGGGAATAAAGTTTGAATGGACAGTGAGGTGTGAAGAAAGCTTCCAGCAATTGAAGAATCTTCTCACAAGTGTACCAGTTTTGAAAGTTGCAGACCCAGAGAAAGATTTTGTGGTGTGTACTGATGCATGCAGTTAAGGGCTTGGAGGAGTCCTTATGCAAGACAACCACGTGATATGTTATGAGTCCAGGAAGTTGAAGGAACATGAGAAGAACTATGTTACTCATTATATGGAACTTGCAGCCATAGTACATGCTCTCAAGATGTGGAGACATTACTTGATGGGCAAAATATTTGAGCTAAGGACAGACCATTGTGGTCTGAAGTATTTGTTTGATCAGCCTACTCTGAATGCTAGGCAAGCTACATGGCTGGAGTTTTTATGTGAGTTTGATTTTGAGATCAAGCACATAAAAGAAAAGGAGAATAAGGTAGCTAATGCACTCAGCTAGAAGGTACAATAATTGCATGTGGCATCCGTTAGTGTTTGCCAATCGGAGTTGAGGCAGCTGATTGTTAATCATGTTGCTAAAGATGAATTGTATGTGTAGGTCAAGGACAAGTTGCAACAATAAATCCTTGAGAAGAAGTATGAGGGATATAAATTGGAAGAAGATGGACTTCTTACCTATAAGAACGGAATTTACATTCCAAATGTAGCAGATTTGATGAGAGTTGTTATGGATGAGATCCATCAAGCTCCATACTCTGGTCATCTAGGATATCAGAAGACAATTGCTATAGTTAGAAAGCAGTACTTTTGGCCAAGAATGAAAAAGGACATGGCTGAATACATTTCCAAGTGCATAAAATGTCAGCAGGTGAAGGTTGAACATCAACACCCAGTAGGTTTGTTGCAACCATTTCCAGTTCCAGAATGGAAATGGGAAGTTATTTCCATGGAATTTATTACAGGATTGCCAATGACTTGGAGACAACATGATTCCATCATGGTTGTGGTGGACAAGTTGAAAAGACAACCCATTTTATATCGGTCAAGTCTAAGCATAAGACTGATAAAATTGCAAAGATTTTCATGAAGGAGATTTTCAAATTGCATGGATTTCCAAAGGAAATAGTCTCTGACAGAGATGTCAAGTTCACTTCCAATTTTCGGAAGAGATTGTTTGCAGATTTGGGTACAAAGCTAAACTTTAGCACCGTGTACCATCCTCAGATTGATGGAGAGAGAGAGAGAGTTAACAAAGTGCTGGAAGACATGATTCACATGTATGTGATGGACAAACCAACCAAGTGGGAAGATTATTTACACTTGGTAGAGTTTGATTATAACAATGGACAACAAGCATCCTTGGGGATGAGTCCATATGAAGCTTTGTATGGCAGGAGGTGTAGGACACCAATGACTTGGGATAATCCAGTGAACAGAGTTGTGATTGGTCCAAAATTTCTTAAGGAGATAGAGCAGGAGGTTGTAAAGATTAGGCAGAATCTGAAAGCATCCCAAGACAAACATAAAATCTATGCTGATAAGCATAGGGTGAACAACGAGTTCAGTGTTTGGGATCATGTTTACCTCAGAGTGAGGAAAAAGAAGAGCTCCTTGAAGCTTGGAAGTTGTACCAAGCTGTCACCTAGATATTGTGGTTCATTTGAAGTGCTTGAAAGAATAGGGCCAGTTGCATATAGACTTGCATTTCCTGCTAGCACTAGGGATCATAATGTTTTTCATGTTTCTTTGCTTAAGAAATATATACATGACCCTAACCATGTGATAAATTGGGATGTGATTCAGGTGGAACCTGAGGGAGAGTTCCGAATCGAGCCAATGCGAATCCTCGAAAGGAAGGTCACCATGCTACAGAACTGAGCCATAGGATAGGTAAAGGTGCAATGGGAGCATTACAGTCATGAAGAGGCTACATGGGAGCTGGAGGATTCCATGCGATTGGCACATCCATTTTTGTTCGAATCTACGAAGCACTGAAGGAGGTACCAATGTATCATTTTTGTTCAATTTTGTAAAGCACTGAGGATAGTGCTATTGAAGGGGAAGGGGAATGTAACACCCCAGTTTTGACCCAGTTGCATTAATGTATATGATGTAAATATTATATGGAATCATGACAAGGAGCTCAAGGACAAGGCCTTGTCATTGATGAATGTTTGGAATATAGGCGATCATGGTTGATGCCTATGGTTTATGTGCTAAGTCAAGCACGTTTGTAAACATCATGTAAATATGTAAATTAATGAAAAACCCACAACCATGTCAATGCAACGAAAAATGAGATGGGGGAATGATTTTCCTAAGGATAAGGGGGAGGGAATGTTAACCTTGAACCAGTTTGGGAAAAGCCATGTGTCATGGGAAAATACCATTAAAACTATCAACTACCCTTTTTCTTGTCTTTCTTCCCAATCATTTATTTCTGCCAGAATGTGGTTGAGGTAGTTACTGCATGGAATGGGAAGAGTATGGGAGAATTTGAATTGGGCAGAGCACCCAGTTTCGAATGTCGTGTTTTGCTTGCATGGATAAGAAAACACTAGAGCCGTAAGCGAGTTTGGACTCATGCAGTACATTTTTCGTTTTACCCTCACGTTTTGAGAGCCATGGGACGTCTTTCTCAGGAAGCATCTTCATTCTCCATTCACGTGGAAGCTCGGGGTAACTAAGCTCTTCGTGTGTGTATCCTTCGCATTCTGCGAGTGTGTTTTTCACTTGGCGAGACTGTGATTGCTGTGTTGCAGCGTTATCTTGAATTGCAGAGTGTATGAGACCCAGATACTCGTGTTCCAGAGTAAAGCCTGTGTTGTGGAGTCTTTCTATGGTTGTTGTGTTGTACACCCTGGTTTGGTTCTGAACTATGTACAAGACTTAGGAATGGGAGAGATGTAGAATGTGCTTGATAAACCTAGTGTGAAACCTCACAATAAGATAAGAGCGGCTGGTGAACTTGCTATGCACATCCTGAAGAGAATTGGAAGGGAAAGTGTAGCCTGAGGGACTCTGGAGCAGAGAAGGGGACACTTCCTTGTGTTGGGTGTGTAGGTAGTGGGAAATACAGGCCAGATAGGTCTTGTGAAGGTGTTCTTAGCTCTGTAGATGAGCTCACTAGCTTAGCAATTCTTCCTGACCATTTCCTTAGAAGCCTGATAAACCCAACTAGAAAGATGGATTGGTTGATAGCCTGATAAACCCATCTATTGGCTTGGCTGTGTCTTGTTGAGTTTGACGTTGTGAGTAACCTTTGGTTGGACAGTCAGATAAACCCAGCAGTGAGATGGCTTGACTGTGTACAGTCTGATAAACCCATCTGTTGGCCTAACTGATCCTTGAGGTGAATGTTGGCTTGACTGTGTTCAGTCTGTGAAAACCAACTATGAGATGGTTTGGCTGAGTGGCATGTGAAACCCATCTGTTGGTTTGTTTTCCCTTGCATCCTGATAAGTCCAATTGTGTTGGATTGGATGATTCTTGTTGTAACCTTGGCTATGTATGAGTCTGCTAGTGTTCCCTTATTCTTTGAGGAAATCATGCCCAGCTCGGGGTGGCAGTGTTGCTGAGAGATTGATGAGCGCTTTGGCCTATGGTTGGGTGGAACATTGCAGCGACATAGCTGGTTGCGGGATAAGATCTTCTCAAGATAAGTGTTCTTATCCATGTTAATATCGACAATTGTATTTCTTGCATTGTAATTGCTTGATGGAATATGATGAACATGTTGGATGTGTTGAATTAATGAATTGTGCCTTTGAATAACTGCAATTATAGGCATCTATGTATGTTTTCTTCAATGCATTGTTAAACTAAGTTGCAGGTTTAGATGTCGGATTCATGTTGGCCAGGATGGCCAAGTCTATTCAAAGACTTCGATTATTAGGTCGAAATTCGAGCAGAAACCTTCTTCCTCAATGGTTGATTCCGCAATCGAGATGTGGGAGACATCTTTTGGCAGATTTGGACCTCCAAGAATCCCTTTCCGAAATACCCTTTCTGCAACTTGCGGGATGTGGGATGCAGGATGCAGAGATGTATTTTTGTGAATTATGAATTTCCGTAGTTTTCGTTCCGCAACGCACCTTTCCAATGCGGGATGCGGGATCGCGGTATCATGATTTCCACAATTCCCAATCCTACAGTTCAAGTTTACGTGCCGTCGATCCTTGCGAGATGATTCTCCATCGTTGATTTGTTTCTGATGCGGGATGCAGGATGTGAGATTGCAACTCTCGTAACTTTTCGACCCCGCAACTCGAGCTTTCCACATCGTTGATTTTTGCGGGTGGATCCTTAGCCATTGGTTTGATCCCAGATTTGGGACTGCTTGTGATTGTTGATTTCTATCATGTTTTCTCTCCACCGTCCGATCTCCTTTGAGATCTTTCCTTGAATATCGTCGAATTGATCAATGGAAGACGGGAGGGAGTGTGACAGTTTTGGAAATGTCGAGAAGTGGTTGCAGCCATACCCTGTATTTCAATGAACAGTAAAGGTTCTCGATGAATTTTTTAATTCCGCATGATAATGGGGTATGGATACGTGACATCAAAAGTGATAGAAATGAGTTTTAAACAAACTAAAAAATTTTCGTGCAAAAATCAGAAAATTTTCTAAGGCAAAACTAACATGTGATAACTTGAAAAATGATAATGTTTGAGTGAAAAATGAAGTATTTAAGAGCTGCAATAAGAGTAAGAATGTTATTAAATATGTCAAGTCTTTTTCAAAATTTGTTGGACAATGGGGTATCACACCCATGAATCCCATTCTCCAAACTTGAGAAACCTGTAACAAAATTAGCTCAACAATGAAAATGGAGTGAGAAATCCACAAAGACTTGAGAAACAAAATATTTAAGCTAGAGATACTTTAGCTTCCCAAATTCTAATCAAACAAACCACATAACATGCAACAAAAATATTACAATACTATTCTCAAGCAAAAAAACTTTGCTTGATATCCCAAATACAAAATGAACCAAGAACGGAGCAATATCACCTCAATCACAATGCATGGACAATATTTCTTCCAAAGTTTTCTTCTATTATCATCCAAACTTGAAAGTACAATGGCTCCCTTGGACAAGAATGGAGCGTGAATGGAGCAAGGGAGCAAGAATGAGAGAATGAGAGAGAAAGAGAGCATGCACAAAATGAAGCAAGAGTGTAAGTCAATCCATCCCAAATGAGGATGGATGTTTTCCTTAAATAGGGGCCCAAGAGAGGGGGGTGAATTTGGTCAAGGAGAGCAATGCTAGACAAGTGTCACAAGGGGCCCAAGAGAGGGGGGAAAATTTGCTCAAGGAGGGAAAATCCATGGTTTGAGAGCTCAAATATGGGGAGAGAAACCTCCTTTTTAATGCTTTTAACATTTGTATGTCAAATGGGGAGGAAACCACCATAGTGGGGCCCCTTCAATTGACTTTCACTCACCCAACCAATCAAAGAGAGGAGGGCACACCTTCTAGAGTGGATAAATCAAAACTTGTTACATACTTGCTTGGGGGCCCCCCTTTGGGTCTTAAATTTGTATTAAGAACCTAATATAAACACTATAACTTTTACTTGGCCATCCCAAGTGACTATAGTCACTTTTCCAAAATTTGGCTATATAATTAAATGCCCAATTTCGTGATTTCCATGACTGACTTGGGAAAAAGTTACAAAAACCATAGTAATACTTGTCCGAATGACTTCAAACGTGGCCCAAGGATGTAGGGGGTTTCATGCCATTTGTATTGAGTTCCCATACCCCTATAAAACATTAAAAAGGAGCAAGTAACTCTCTTTTACGTTACAACAAATTGTATTGAATGACAATTTTTAATGACCAAAAATTAAAAAAAAACTATGCAAAACTTAATGAAATTCTGCAAGAATATGGATAACGTCTAGCATGGTAATATAGAACATTCCTACACCCCAATCACCCCATGGAATCGATCACTAAACACATTTCACCACTTTGGAGGTAATTTTGAGTGAAAAACTCAAATAATTAAAATCTCTAAAAAGAAATTTTAATTATTCAAGTGAAAAAAACACTTGATGAAAGGAATTCCCTAATGACTAAGTCTTAGGTGATTAAGTTACAAAAAACTATACCTTCATGATTACATATCCTTACAAAATCCATCACAGTGGTACGGAAATTTCATAGAGAGAATAAAATAAGAATAGTTGTCTCGCTTGATATAATCGTTAAGTACTTAATTCTTATCTTCAAGGCACAGTCAACATGTGCATGGTACATCGTTGTCCACATAGTTGGTTTTGGTGGTCAACATGGCCATAGTAAAAATTTCCTCTTCTCATTTGATTGTCAGAGGTAGGTGTCAGAAAAGTGTGTAAACAATCATGAATGTTTATTTTCTTGGGATCGAGCCTTAGTTTTAGAGTCGTAAAAGATTGAATAAAACAATGTGATAACGTAAGGGTTGGAATGTTTTACGCTTTGTTTAGGCTTAGGAAAGGGTACTTTCAATTGTGTATGAACTCTGAAGAAGTTGGGAAGGCTATAGTTATGAACAAGGTTTATACAATAGCTCGGATGTTAGCATATCTACAATCTTAGAAATTTGACTTTGACCCTTGGGCGATGTTTAAGCATCATTGCACTTAGTGGATTGAGTTTCCTTTTGTAGGGGAATCCATCAAGGAGGTTGTGGATGTTATGGTTAAACCTTTTGGAAAACTTCTTTTCAAAAAAATGGATGAATCAATCACCTTTAAATCACACTCCAGCTACATTTTGTTGAGTTTCAAGGATGGGTGATGAGTTTTAGGAGATGATTGGATATATCTCGAAATTTTAGGGGATGGGATGAGACCCCCAAAAATATAAAAAAATAGTTATAATTTTTTGATCAAGCGCTTCTAGTGAACACGAGCAAATAACAATTGTTCTATTTTGGATATTCAATGGGAAAAACATCTTGTCACATGATGGAGGGACCCAAATATAAGAGGCCATTAGGGGCAGGTGTGCATCTATCTGACTAAAATTTCTCAGTACTTTCCCTTGGTTTCACCCATTTTTTACAAGCACAAACACACATGAAAACAAGCATGTCATTGTAGAGAGTTGAAACCTGGTGGAGGTAATAACAAATTCTTGATGATTGATGTGCCAAGCCATCGTTGACAATTTTAATATTTTATGAGCTAAATTGAAACTCAAATAAATAAAACTTAAATCCATACATCCATACTTATATAACATACAATCCACACATAAAAAAACTTAGAGTTGAAGCACAACCTATGAGGGTTTCCTGAATGATATTGTGGGAAAGCCTTCAACTATTGATAGCCTTGTTATTTTCAACAATTACATAATTGTTACTCAATCCATTTCTCTTCCATTCCATGGAAATCTATATTACAAGTTTGGACTTCATTTACTTGTTTTTGATCGCTTATACCATTCTCCATCTTGAGATTTGAAATTGTAGTCTCTCATACTTATCATAGTTTGTTGCCACAACTTGCCTCTTCACATTTTAAACTAAAAATCTAATGTTCATTGATCTTGACCCAGTTTTTTCTATTTTTATCTATCTTTGTCATTGTTAGTCACAAAGTACTCCATTGGAAAATGAAGGGTTTTATGTTGTATTGCCTTAAGGGGTTGGATCCACTGGTGAGGAATGAGTAGTTTTCACCATTGACCAAGGTTCAATTCCCATGATGACATTTTTCCCCTTAGGTTGTCATGGGGGGAATTGGAGGTAGTGGTCGAACATGTGAGGCTTGCATTGCACTTTCTATGCACACATAAGTGGATCAAAGCCCGTCCTTTTGTCATTCTTAAGATCAAATGTTACATTAGAGGAATTTTGAGGTCTAAAACGGGCCTCCTAAGAAAAATTAAAAATAATAGTCAAAATAATAGAATCAAATTTACTAATTTTGGAGGAAGAAAGAAAAAAACTACTCTTTTTGTTCGTATTTTCAACATATATCCCTATGTTTTTACTCAAATTTCGAGCGGGAGCACTCGAAATTTGAGTAAAAATATAGGGAGATATGTTGAAAATACGAACAAAAAAATAGTTTTTTTTATGACAAATATGTCAAGTCAACCATTATAGTTGATCCATTTTATTAAAATTCTATTGGTTCTTGAATTCCAACTCATCAATAAATTATGGTTGGCTCGTTTTCTTATATGATGGCACGATTTTTTATAAGGCCCATTTTAGACCTCAAATTTCCTCTAATGACTGTTATGACTACAGCCAAATTATTTTTTGTGCTCTCCCAACTCGAGTTTAAATCCTTAATGATGCAATGGCCTATTGTAATAAATCTAGAAGGGTAGGTTCCCCCAACATGACATATCAATCCTTGCTAAGTCACAAGTTATTGGTATTTTTGGCTTGTATGTTGTTGGATATACTCTTGGGTTATAACGACAACTGTCAGGTTTGAACTTGGATCTTGCTTAGGTAATCCTAATGAGTTATCATTTTCCATGTTTAAAATGAAAAAAATGTTTCTAGGCTAGAAGGGTAGGTTGCCCTTTTGAGTGGGACCCCTCATAGGTGTTTTTCCAAATGTCTCGATCCTTGCTAAGTCATAAGTTTTCTGCTAGGCATTGGCTTGCGAGTTGTTGGCACTAACCTAGGGTTTATCGTGGCATCAAGTTGGATTTGAAATGAGCTCTCAACCAAGTAATATCCATCAGATATTGATTCCCCTAAATCTAAAAAAAATAAAATAAAGGTTTTGACCTAGTGACAAGCATGCTTATATTAATGTGACTCACAAGTTGTGGTTTGGGATTTTGATTTTTCTATGCTCCAATTACTTTCATTGAAAGGATCTAATTGTGGAAATGGATCATTGATGACCTCTTACTACTGGATTTGAATTTAGGAAACCTTACTCCATGGGAAAGTGATAGACATTAAGGCTCCATTCATTCACTTGTTGCTTAAAGACACGCTTGGAATGATTGTAGACATGCTCTTCATGTATACTATCTGAATTGTAAGAAAACACTTAGAGATTAATTTGGGTAGTGTACTTAGTCCAATAAGTAAAAAGAAGGAAGGATTGTTGTTAGGATAGACGATGTTTATAGTGAAATTGTTATTACCTTCTCCATTCATTATGCGCATACTATGTTTTTACTTCAGAGACGTGATCTGTTTTGGAGATTCTTACTTCAATGGTGGGATCATATTATTTTCCTACGCCTACCTCCATGTCCATAGGGTAGGAACAAGGAAAGAGAACCATTTTCAACCTTAATGTCTCACATCTAGAGTCCTTGAATGTAGGAAAATTGTTAATCAAGTTATTTTGTTTGTTTCCTTTTTGTCAAACATGATGTTATGGTGGGAGATGAAATTTGAATACTGCCTTATTTTTAAGAGGTAGGCCAGATTGATTGTTGGGAAACGACAAGATGGAGAGAGGCAATCAATTGCAATTTGAGAGAGATATTCCTGATAAGGTTAGAGCTAACCTCCTTTTTCAAAAATAAATTGCATGTTTAGAGAAAAACTTACAAAGAATGGATGAATATAGTGCTATAGTAAAAATAAGGGCTAGAATTAATTGGGTAGAGGTTGGAGATGACTCTCGAAGTTCTTTGATGATTTTAAAAGAAAGAATTCCTCAAATGCATTTCATTTTTGTACCTTCTAGATGATAGGATATGAAATCACTATGATGAGGTATGAGAAACATCTTAAAATCATTTATAAAACATGGTTCTTCACCCCATAATCTTGAAATATTGTCCTTGAGCCAAATATATATGTTTGGATTGGTTATTCCTTCCACTTTGATAGATTGTGAAAGCAAGTCTCTTAACTATAGCTTGTCCACTTAAGAGGTGAAGGTTGTATATTGAATTCTAAAGGATTAAAATTCTCAAAGCGAAGATGGATTTCTAGTTGAACTATATAAAGTGATGTGGGATGTCATTGAAGAAGATACTTTTAGAATGTGTATGAAGTTCTCCAATCAAGCTCTCTTTGAAGAAACATTAATGCAAAGATACTATAATTCTATAAGTGGTTAGACACTTCTAACCGTCTTGCTAATGTATTTGTTAGGCTGCACATGTAGATCGAATTGGCATTGTCAAAGGTAGATTATTTTTTACAATGATCTAGGTATGGGAAGTTACTTATTGGGACATGGAGATGCCATAGAAAACCTTGTTTTTTAAGATCAACTTTGACAAAGCACACAACAAAATTGGGTGGAACTTTCTCATAGAGACATTGAAGTGGCTTGGTTTTGGTTCAAAGTTCATAAAAGCAATTGATGCTTTATGTTCTAAAATATCTTTCAAGGCGTGGGTTAACGAGCAATAATTAATCCTATTATTCTCGAGAGGTTGATTAGGCAAGGTTTTGAATTGGTGCCTCTTCTTTATATTATTTCTATAGATGATTTGGGTTATTTATTGTAGGATGTTAGTATTTAGGGGCATATCAAGGGAATCTCATTACAAGTGGGACATGGAAATTTAGATTCTTACTTTGGTGATGACTCTATATTCTAACCAAAAATAACTCAAGTATTAGTCATTGACATAATGAATTGTATAGATATTTGCATATCCTCGGGAGTAAAATTTAGTGGTAAAAAGATGGGGTACTATTTAATTTGTGTTGAAACATTGCCTCATTGGGTGAATCCATTTGCAAAGATAAATTTGTTAATATTTGGAAACACGTTTCAGTATAAACATGTCCCTTAAGGACATGTTGGATTGATTTTTATTTGAAGTGGAGACTAAAATTATAAAGTGGTAAAATAGAGACATTCTGTTAGTGGGGAAAATTATGGTTGTGTCCATGATACTTGTTTTAAGTTGTGTTATTCTTCTTGAAGGTTTTCTAATGCTACCAACTTCACTCAGCTATAGTGCATTTTACACCACCAGGTTTGGGGTAAAACCATTTTGGAAATTAGTGATGCCTTAAGTTCCTTGGGATATTTACACTCTAGAGAAAGAGGGTTTGGAAAATATTCTTCTTCAAGGTCAAAATCTAGTTTTTATTTGGATTGTAAGAGCACAAGGCAATCTCCATTGGTGAAGTTTTCTTAGGACCAAAGTTACTCAACTTCCCATTTTTTGGCTCTAATGGAATTTAGCTTGACAATTATTGCGTATAATACATTGGAATTTTCATCATAAGAGTCTACCATGCTTATGTGAATTCGAAGAACATGGAAAGTGCTTTCACAAAACCTTCCATGAAACTTTTGGTGAACTTGTAGTGGTAAGGACTTCTGTCCATTTGTTAATGATGCTTCAAATCAATCATCAGGTTGGATCTTATAAGTGGGTGGACATTCCCATCCCATCCTCCTAACTAAGAACAATGTTGATAGTGTTTCTTTTGGGTTGTAACTACATAAATGTTTTTAAATTGATGTGTTTTATGGTAAAATTTCACCTATTAATAGGGTTGCACAACTAGGGTACAATGGGAAATGTTGCAAACATGAAACAAAAACAACTCTTCCATAAGAAATGAGAGCCAAAAAATGGCATAAACGATGATGCTATAATTAAGAAACAATCAAATTCAAAAAAATAATAATGAAATCAAGCACAATCAGAAGTGAAGATGAAATAATTCATAAGATGAGAAAATGAAGCTTAAGGTCTAAAGAAGAACAAACAAGGGAAAAGTTAAATCAATGAAGATATAAAAAGAGGATTTAAAGGGTAGGGAGACATGAAAAGCGATGAAGGAAAATCTAAGGGGAGGGAGGTAAAGTAGTATGCAATAGGAGGAAAGAGAAAATATAGAAGATATGATATAACGAGGGACATAAAAGGGAGGGGGACAATAAAATTAACATAGATGAAGGTGGAAAAAAGAGGGTAGAGAGGGTCTAGAAAGAATAAGTTTTTCACAAGGAAAGGGGCAAAGGAAATGACAAAATATTGAAATGTTTCAACTAAATAAAAAAAAATTAAAAGGGAAAGGATAAATCAAGGAACATAGAGATGGAGGAGAGAGGAAAATGGTCGAAATGAAGGATTGGAAAGATGGATAATGAAAAATATATAGAGATGAAGGAACATAATAAGATGGTAGAGAGAAGGAAGAAAAAAATAGAAAGACATGGAAATAGGGGGGATAAAGAGGAACCCAGAAGAAGGTTCATAATGATTACCCACAAAGTGTCTTGGGTAATAACCATATTCATAATTGATTTTATGAGTATTGTTATCAATCTCAGTAATATTTGTAATATGTTTAGTTGAGTAATAGTGGGTTGTGAATAGAATTTTAGCTTGGTGAAAATAAGATATGGTGTCTGGTGAGGGTAGTGTGTTCAACAATGACATATTTTGCAATGAAATTATGGTAGGTGTTGAATAGAAAAAAATGATGTAATTATAACCCAAAAGAAGCATTGAAAATATGACAAACCAATAAATATACACTCAATATTAAGAAAAATGTGTTCACATGGTCAAATCTTTGTGACCTTAAGAGAATAAATTATCTTTCTATGATGGTTTTTTTTAGGAATTTACTGTTTTGTTAGAAATAGAAATCCGTTGTCATTGACATTATCTTGGTTTTGGACTAGGAGATAAATTCAAATTGGCATAAAATTATAAGAACTAGAGATTTTAAGTAGCTTTAAACTAAGGACTCAGGTTGGTGCTCTGATGTAATGTCTGGAACTATGTTACAATTCATTGATTTCTAGCACAATAAATAATTTACATTTATTAATGAAGAGAAAAAATTATCGATGTAATAGCCAAATATATAACCACTAATGATATAACCAACAATCATGATTTACTAATGATGTAAACCAAACAATAATTCATTTTTTATTAACTAATAGCAATAAGAATTCATATTTACTAACCAACAAAAGAATTTTCCCATGTAATAATGAAATATGCAACCACTAATGATATAATCAACAATTACTCTTTATTAATATGTAAAACTTAGTGACCATTAATTTTTACTAACTAATAACAATAAAAATTCAGAGTTATTGCACCGAGAGTAGCGAGGTGCTTACAACCCAATATGGGGGAGATGTTGCCATATAAGGCAACACAACGTTACATTACAAAAAAAAAAATCATGTCAGCTCATAAATAAAAAATGATCAAAAGTAATTAAAAAAATCCATGTGGATGTAAAAATAAATAAATTAAACTCACATCTATCACGCGAGAGAGGGATCAAATTTCTCGAGTTTAAAACCTTTTTTAGAAAACATTACACCTCAATAAAATGGATCTCTCTCGATGCTTGATAGATCCATGTTTAAGCCGTATCTATGCTGGTTAAACAACAAAAAAATCAGTCGATGTAATAACCAAACTTTAGGAAACCACCAATGATATAACCAACGATAACAACTTATTAATTATGTAAAACCCAACAACAATACTAATTTAAATATATTAACCAACAAAAGAATTTATCCTTCAATGACTTAAATAAATACATGTTTTCTATGATTTCATTCCCATTCCATTTAAAAAAACTATGTAGCATGGATGCATGCATACTTGTAACACTAGTTGAACAAAACTTATAGGAAGAATGCAACTACATATTAGAAAGAACCAACCATCAACCAACTACCAACAACAATTTGAGCAACAATTTGGGGAACAAAACCGTTCACCCAACTAATTATTCTCTTGATCAAAGTTTGAGAGCACCCAAGCTCTTAGTTATTAAAGCTATACTAGGGTTCAATAACAACCTCTCCTCACAATTCCAAGCCTAAACAACACTCTTAACTCCACTCAAACAAGAAATATATTTACCTCAAAAAAACATGGAGAAAAACAATAGAACACAATCTCTAACCAATTCTCCCCTCCTCCATATGAACCCCACTAAAGGCACAAAATTCAAACTTGAAAACAATACTTCATTTACATGAGGACCTCCGCTTGTCAATCAATATGCATTATTGTTTATGGGAAATTCCCCGCTGAGTAGGGAAACACCTCATCAATAGAGGAAGTAAAGAAAACTAACTATTTTTTTTTTATGAATTCACAACTTATAATAATAAATTGATGAAATAAATGAGAGAAAAGACTCAGGATAATAAGGTGAACCCCTAAATCCTTTGAGCGTTCCATGCAACAAGCTCCTTGTATAATATGCTTCTCCAAACTTGAAATATGTTAAGAAGTAAGACCTTTCTCATGCCAAAGCAAGCATATAATAAAATAACAACTGAAAATATACAAATTCAAATTAACATAGGGTAAATTGATTATGTCCAAACACATTAAAGTAGAAATACAAAATGAATTGGGGAGGAGAAATAAGAGATATCTTTGTAATTATAATTCAAATGTTAAAAAAATAATTATAACCAAGTCTTTTTGCCAAAACTGTTGTCACCAAAGTATGCGTTCTTCTTGAATGTAAGTCACTTATCAAATTCAACTTTGTCAAAAATGTTTTGGTCTTACTTTGGAAGGGAAATTCAATGTAGATTTAGATTGTACATAGAACTAGAAAAGGATTTTAAAACCAAGGGGTTCTAATCATTAAGAGATTATAAAAACCTAGGATGATAAAGCTATAGACAATTCTCTATAATATAAATACAATAGCTAGTCTTGACCCTTTCCTTTAACATAAAACCCTTATTTATATGATTATGAAATAGTTCACTGGTCATTGGGGCTTGGAATATGGGGTGTACATGTATATGAACTACGTGATATTCACTCAAGGCCATGCATTTTGCACAATTTTTGTTTTTGGTGCCATTTTGGAGGTGCCCACAAGTTGCTAAAGAACAGACCATGAGCTACTCTGAGTTGCTAGAAGGAAACTAGTGACCATCTGGGAATAGGCTTAGAAAAATGCTAAAATGAGTGACAAGTCATGGAGGAAATATAGTGAGATGAATAAGATAAACATAGGTCTAGGTCAAGGGTGACCAAATATAGCTATAACAGATGCCCCCTAATGTAGGTGATTAGAAGGGGGAAGTTGATGGTTGAAATACATTATGAGATAGATAAATAGGTTATCCAAAACTTAGGTGGAGTCTAACAAACCAAGGATTTGAAAACTACTTGTAAACAAAAATCCAAAGCATCAATTGATTCTCTTCCTCGAGGTGGGAATACCCATGTTTAGGTGAAAATTAAACATGGTTGTTAACTCAAGTACACCAAGGATCCATCAGGTATATAATATGCAATATCATGGTCATAAAAAAATACACAATGGATCCATTGAAAAACGGGCTTGTAGAATTGAGCAAATATAAAGTAAATCTACTTCTTAATGTATATCATGAGAACCACTAGAACAATGAAGACTATAAAACCGATTCTCCCAAAGTACTAATGTAATATAAATAGGCGGTATTGTATAATCAACTAATGCATAAAAAATAAATTCCACCACAACCCAAGGTTTTCAACCTAAATATGCCATATGCACAAATATACACATGAATAAATGATTCAAGGTTAATAATGTGAGAGATCATTTGATAAATGGTCATTGTTGTATACCATTTCTAGATGTGAGGTAACCCGCTAATAACAATAATGGGATCCAATGTACCCAATACATTCTAGAAAATGTGAATAGATGTGCCCGTATGTTGAATACTTGTATAACTAGTTAAGCATGGGTTATTGAGGTATACTCACTGTTGAATGCGAGAGAACTTGCCACTAATCACTACGAGCCCAAAGGTACTATGAAGCCTCGGAATATTTTTCCTAGAGAAAATTAATTAGAGTTAATAGGAAGAGATCCACAAGGAGAGAATTAAGATATCCCTCATGAGTCATCACTAGGAAATATTAGCAACATGATTGGATCATAAATCTTGTACAAAAACTAGAAAGAACACATCATTAAGTATGATTTTTGAATGCACCAAAATGGACACAATGAAAAAGGAAACCATCTAAGAAACAACCAAAGATGAAAATCACCATTGGGTGAAACCATGAACCTGGGTGTCTATTCGGTGAGAATCAATTTTCAGAATCCGTATTCCAACACTTTTCAACCGAACTAATGTATGTTTTTGACCGAAAACATACACTAACTTTGGACCGAATTTTTTTTCGTTCGAACACAGTTTATATATGTATTAACGAAATGCCATTGTTTATTGTTTTCATCATTGTTTTCCCTTTTCAATGCCCTTCGTCATTGTTTTCCCAGTTCAACGCGCATACTGTTTGACTACTAGATCAGTTGGTTCCCTGTCCAATCTGCTGGTGTGCTTGGTATGCTGGTGCACCCTCGTCGGTTTGTTGGTGTGGTGGAGTCCTGTCTGCTCGGTCTACGGATCTCTTCTCAGTGGTCTACCTAGTCTACTGTTGCACCCTCTCTATTTGTTCCCTGCTTGGTCTGTTGGTACAACCTCCTTGTTCTGTTGGCGCCCTACTCTTTCTGCTATTGTATCCAGTGGTAGACCCATGTCTTCCCTTTGTCCACTCAATCGGGTGGTGTGGTGGAGCTGGTGGTGCTGTGTCGAAGCCGTTGGTGGTGTGGTGTATCCGGTATCGAGCTACGATGGTGGAGCCTCAACCCTTTATCTGCTCGGTCTGGTGGTGTGGTGGAGCTGCCCCTGGCGTGGTGTATCTGTTGTTGAGATGTGGTGGTGGAGCCCTATTTGCTCAGTTTGTGGAGCTCTGTCAATGATCCTTACAGATAAGTGGATCTATTATCAAACCTGTAAATTTGAGAATAAAAACAAATACTATACTCGTGGATCTATTGTCTGCAAATTCAATTTGAATTCTTCTGCTTAAATACAATGTTGAGTCTCAGTTGCAAATGGGTAGAAGTTATAGAATGTGCAGTTAATCTTATTCTTGGTTCCTATGTCTGAATAGAATTTCTGAAATTGAAATTGCATTCCTATGTTTTAGTTTTAAATCTGGAAAGGATTTCCTGTAGTTGAAATTGAAAATTGAAAATAGTTATAACTGCAGAGAAAGGTAGGAATTACAATTTTGTAACCATGTAAATTTAACTTCTGTAGAAGGTGATTCTGTAATCTTGATATCACTAATCATTTAAATTTTAAAGCTTAGGTTATAATTATCATTTATGCACAACCTAGGAAAATAGTGTGATGCTAACCCAAACCAGAGTACTGTATTCAAATCACCAAATTGAACCAGTAAACCAATTTGAATCATCTTCCCCAATAATAGTTAGGTTCTAAATTTAGTAGAACCTCTAAATTTAGCTGTCCGGCTAAGTCCTTCCGCAATACTTTTCTGCAACTCCTTTTTCGTGACTTGCGGGATGCAGGCGTACATTTTTCCAATTAAAAAGGACCTCCCGCAATTACATGTCCACAACATTCTTTCTGCATGTGGGATGCGAGATGCACCTTTTCATTTTTCAAATTATGAGTCCTGCAAATCTTCTCCTGCAACTCCTGTCCGAACCGTTGATCTTCTGCGGGGTAGATTTGGACATTTGATCTGTTTTCCTTTACGGGTCTAATCTCTGATTGTTAGATATTTGTGGATCCAATCTCCATCATTGATCTTTCTTCCTTTGTAGAATGTTCTTCCTTCCACTATTCTCCATTATCGATCTGACTTCCTTTGCAGAATGTTCTTCCTTCCACTATTCTTCTGCGGAACTTCTCCCAGCTGCAAGATCTTCTTACGCTTGATCTTGTCTGTCCAAACCTACATAGGTTTAGATCTCAGTTCTCATCGATCCTTGCAGTGATCGATCTATGTAGACCTTGAATCTACACAACAACTCTGCACAGGCATTAATCATTCATGAAATCCAAAGAAGATTATTCATTTAACTCTCCCCTTCGATTGATCAGAAGCTTGATCAATCAATCTCTGTTTCCTCCCTCTTAGAATCCATCTTTCACATACGACTTATCAACTATTAACAGGGAATAAATCAAACATTCATTTCATGAAATCACATATTCAAATAGAGATAAATTTACACACATATATTTAGCCGAAATAGGCTTTTGCATTCATACATAGAAACTATGCATACAAACTAATCTCAAAACCTGTTTTCTAATACCCTTAGGCCTGATACAACTTTAATTTTCCCTTCCTCTATCTCCTATAGTCCTTACTGACCTCTCTAAGTATGATTTTGTCCTTTATCTTTGTCCCTTGTCTTTCTGTCTACCATATCTATGCCTCGTAGGATTACACACACACACACACACACACACATATATACAAACTGAACTCTGAACCCAATTCTGGTTTAGATCCAATAAACACTCAACAATCTCCTACAATTCGTCAACTGTTATATATTTTAAGTAACTTTCAATCTTATCTCAATGACTCACTCCATTTGACATGGATTACTTACATGACTCATCTAGTGACACATCACTCACCTAATGACTCATCTAAATGAATCACCATCATCTAGAATCATAGATTTTACATTTATTTACAAAGTGATAGTTCGAAGACCATCAATTCAAAATTTAAGACCCCTTTTAGGCCTAATCAGACTTTGAACTTGAATTTGGATGGAGAATAGGATGCTCCCACATCAGACTCCCCAGGAAGAAAGAAATATGTCCTCATGGTCATAAACTTCTATATCCAGTATGCTTGGATCCCAAACTTTATTCTCTAATTGATCATCCATCTCGTCATGTTGTTCTATCTTTGTCATCTTCAGTTCTCCTGGTTTCCAAATTTTATGTTACAATGCTCCACTAGCCTTGCTTCTGCAATCTTCTTCTGTCACTTTCCTTCTATCACTGTTTTGTCTATTTGCTTTGCTGATGTAAATCTTCATTCTTTCTTCATGCCTTCTCCGAGACATCTTCACCATCAACAACCTTAGTTCTTCAATCTCCATGTCCAATCTATCCTTTGACCTGTACACCTGCATCTCCTTCTCTTGAAACTATTGTTGTCCTCTTGACTCTCTGCTGCTATCCATTGAATTATAAAATAATTCAATACTTTTACCTGTTGTCTGCTTTTTTCCAACGCTTTCATCAAACTTTAAGCAGTCATCTTTATCAATCTTTGGATTGATCAACTAGTCTTCTAACATTTCTAACTCTTCATCATAATTTCTGAATTTTGAAAACTTTCCTTTGTCTTCATTAACCAACTCTGCAACAGTAATTTCTTTGAGCTACTGATCATCCCTTTGAGACACTATAGTCCCTTCCTGTGTCATGACAAATTTCTTCCCCTCTCTGTCAGCAACACATCTATCCAAATATGCAAGTGTTATCTTTTGTTTATCTCCATGAAACCATGTCATCTCACCCTTCAATCCCAGAACAAACTTCTACCTTTGGTCTATGTCAAGAATACATGGATACTCTACTTCTTCTTCTTTTACCTATGGGAAAACCTTACAAGGTTCATCACATGTTATTCTTGTAGTTATATACAATTCATTAATTTCAAAAATATTGAGATTTTTATCTCCCATTGACTTTCTTATCAGCACATTCTTTTGCTGATCTGAACTCTCCCAAGAGTTCACGAGACCTTCTTCTGCACCATCTTTTTCTAAGATGACTTTATGTTCTACTTCACAATAGTGAACATATTCTTCTGTCAATGGTCTAATTTTTATTTTACCTTTCTTCCCCAAAGCATCCATCCTATGCTTCACAACCTACATAGACACATCTTTTAAGTATTCTTCAATACCTTCAGTCATACACCAATAATTAGTTTCAAAAATATGAGACTGTGAAGCCCCTGTTGATATTTCCTATGGCATCCCTCTATTGTGCTGGTCTGAACATAACATCAATCTGTCACCATCACCTATTTCTCCAACAGTCTGAGCTACAGGTTGTATACCATATTCATATGGTATTGTTGGCCACTTTTCCCCACTCGCGCGACCCAGGTTCTACGCAGCCGCCGATCCAACAACTACCCGAGATACCGGCCTGATAGAGCAAGCCCCATCGACAACACCTGCAAAGAAGGTGCAGTCTCACCCTATATATCTCATAGATGGGTAACCGTTAGAACCATGTTTACACGATTGTCGAGGGAGTATAGTCCCTTAGCTCGCAACCAAGGAGCTCAATGAAGGTAGCAGAATGGATGGACATAGGAGTCAGTTCTGCGCCACTGAGCACAAACGTATGTCATCGCGCATGACCTGACCTTCCTTTCCACCTCGCAGCTAGCGCAACTCATGTGACGCAGCTGATGTGACATCCAATAAGCTCTATGAATTAATTCGGGATTCAAAACATTAATCGTATAGACTGATATATATATATATATATATATATATATATATATATATNTGACCATTCATTTACCAATTGTAGAATGATAACATAGATTCAAGTAACATCTATTCTACTCCTACTCCTAGCAGTATCCTCACATACAACCAAATATGCGGCTTAATATCCCCTCTATTGCTACTATACTCTTCTTGAGTCTCCTCCTCTCTGATCGCTATGACATTACAACAAAACCGACATCCCTATGCATGGATTACCACTGAATAGAAAAAATACTACTGGAAACTGAACAGGGATCAACGAAAACCTCATAGACCAACCCTCTAACTATTGCATCCCTCCTATTTATACTAATTTACATGGCCATGCAGGGCCAACTGCATACCGACAGTCTGTTAGCCATCACCATCAACCACCCCTCTGGTTATAGTTGTGGTGATCATGACTTGACACAAGGCACTATCGTCCTGATTTATAAATATCTTCTCATACATGCGTAGCTACAGGCTTATGCCGCCGTATACGGCCATGATCTGGATTCTGCATCCATCGCTTTCCGGCCATTTTCCCCTTGTGCACTTCTACACTTTCCTTTCCTTTGCCTTGCACTTTTCTATTCTGCCTTCATGGGCCCCTTACGTCCTTTGCAATATTCCTTGGCTTCTGTCGCATGCACAATGCATTATCCTTGGTTGCACGTGCGAAATTCCTCCTTATGCCTCTTTCCTAGGCCAATAGGCGCCCAACACTCTCCTGTGACTCATCCCGAGCCACAAAGCAAGGGACATATGAAGCGGGATGACTTGCACGACATCTTTTGCAAAAAGTTTTTTTTTTCCTGCGCATCTTGCTCCTTGCTCTTTTTTTTTTCCAGGTTCCTTCAAGGCAACTTTGTCACAAACTTAGGTGCGTTGCAGGGTTAGCACATTGATATATCTTGTTTCTTGGCACCATTTAGAGGATGGGTAACGGAGGATTCAAGTTCAGAGTTCGCTTGAGCCGATAAGGTAAGTTATGCGCTTCTTATTGGGACCAAAATCCATGCGAACATGAATGTTGTCTTTGCTTTGGGACTCTTTCATCATCTTATCATAGTCCACCTCCAATTTCACCAAGGGTGGTTAGTGTCCCATTCCGACACAGCAATCCAAGTGGCCTTGGATCTTCCACCATTCTCATGCTCTTAGGGTTTGACGCGTGCTTGCTGTGGGTTGCTGCAGCTTGTTGTCTTGATGTTCTTCCTCGATTTCATCTCTTCTGCATTGTGCTCTTCACCACCCTTTTTACTATAGATATGGAATTTGAATACTTGTCCATAATGAAAACCAGACAATCCCTGCTATTCAGGATGGTGGAGGTGAGTGATTTGTCAAAATTTGACAAATTTCACCTGAGCAGCATAGAGTACAAGCTGACATTTTCCTGTTGGCCCTCCTGTAGTCTACTAAGAGTTGGAGACCCCCCCTAGATGGCTGGAAGATGAGGCTGCCTTCCAAGCCTGTAGAATTTGTGAAAGATGACAGGGACTCTGGTTCAGACCCCGCAGAGTTTGTCAAAATGGGTCGGATCTCTGGTCCCTACTAGAGTCCAGTCTAGTGCTATCAACATGACCGCTAATCTACTGATCTAATAATAGCCAAGGATTACTTCGTTGAAGGCTTGTCACTGGGTTGAAGTAACTGGGAGACTATCACCATCTTCCTTTTTGTTGTCTCTGGATACACCTGGAACGCTGAAAGTTGCAGCAACAGCTTTAGACTGCAAGGCTACTCGACAAGACACTCCCCAACCCATTTGTAACTGCATCCGGTGGTTGATTAGCACAACTCAGTGATGTATGCTTGGTGCAAGTGAACCTAGATCTTATAGGAAGAGCATCGAGTCATCTTCCATGCAGGCTTATCCAGGTGCATTATTAGGACAAGACCCTCATCTTGTGTACCGCATTTTCTTCTTAGATATGCTATGATTATTGGCGTCATCACTTTTGGGTATTGACAGTCATGATCACATGGTGATGAGATGGACGGCCATCGTTACATAGTTCCCCACACTTGATCCGCCTGTAGTGTTGTCCTGTCTCAAGCGCCAAATCTCCGTTGAATCTTGTTGCATTTAATGGTCTGTCAGTAGTTTCCAGTTGTCTTGGACTTGCCATCATTTGTTTCATAACCGGTTTGGTGGTGGATTTAATGTGCATCATAATTTCCGCACAACTTCTAATTCCAGTTCCAAATCCTTGTGACGCACACGCGACGCTATGGTTGCCTCCAAAATTCAAAAATTCAAAATTTCAAAAATTTTTATTTTTATCTTTTTTTGCGGGGTTTATTTTTATGCACAACTTGATGCTGCTAGTGCCGACTCAGGATGCACAGTAGTACGAACCTTGTCTTGGAATTCCTGCAGCATTGCTTCAACCTTAGAAACTTCCATCGCAACTTCCTCTACTTGCATGGCTAACTACTCCACATAGTCGAAATGGGCATATTCCAAGGATTCCTTCATGATCGATTGCACTATGCTCTGAATTTTTTGCTACACTGGCGGAATATGCCCCATGATTTTCTCAGCTTCCAACTAGAATGTCTCAACTACGGCTTCCATGGATTTTTCTTGCTTGTGAAGGGACTGCACTTCCTACTGGAGACTTTTGATCTCTGCATTCTTAATGACCTTTTGCTGGAGGGGCAGCTTCCGCATTTCCACCTTCGCAACACTGATGCGCTCATCTACTTCTCGTATTCTTTGCCTTATTTTCTCAGTTGCATCATCCTCTAGAAATGTTTCCCAAATAGTTGCAATAACGTCTATGGCCTTTGCGCAGAGTTCCTCTCTGCCTTTGAGTTTCTGAGCAGCTTCAGACACTGCTCTTTTTCTTTCCTCCAACACTTCCAGGGGTGTGCTTGGCATTTTTTGGGCTTGTAGATCTTTGACTTGGTGCTGAAGATCTTGCGTGATCTTTGCAAACCTGGTGACTTTAGCGAGGGAGTCTTCATCTTCTTTCCTAGCCTTTGGTGGGAATGTTGCAATGGAATTCTTAATAAAATCCACCAATGTGATACGACTTTGTTCCTGGGCTAATATTTCCTGCTCCTTCTCAGCTAGGAGGTTGATGCGCTCCTGCAATTCCTGATCCTTTCCTTCCAACAACGCCTTGCACAGCTTGGCCTTCTTTTGCTTCTTTGCTTCCTGGTAAGCAATGACGTTTTTCCTTAGCCGAATTTCGGTTGCGGCTGCCTGTTGGATGCTATAGACCTAAATCCAAGAGAAACTTGGAGAAGTCTATCTTGGTGCTGTTATCACGAGTACCCGTGCTTGTCTCTTCATTTGCTTCAAGTGCCTACTTTTGAATGAGCACTTTGATCAAAGGTACTAACGTTGGTGTGACTAGTGGCACGTTAGGATCAATGCCATATGTTTCGGCCTCCACAGTGTCCTTGATATCGTTGATAGCCGCTATCAACTTTTTGAGGTGGTCCTGGACTTGGGTAGCAATGCTCACTTACTGGGCCCTTAGACCATTGAGGTTATCTTGCGCAACTTTCTTAACAACATTGGAAAGTTCCTGTAACTCATCCTCAGTTAATGTATTTGTGTTCATCATTTTGTTGGCTTTCTATTTGTTTTGAGACGAGTGGCCTTCCTCGGGCTGCACACGGGTCTACGGATGATCTCCACCAGGAAGCTGCTCTAAAGGATGCTGGTCCGAGTCCTCCATATCATCATCGTCCTCCATGTTTTCTCACGACGGATCCTCTTGGGAATCGTCGCCTTCATTCTCTTCACCATTAACTTGATGAATTGGTGGTTCTTCTGCATTCTGTTCTTCAGGTAGTGGCTCTGCGAGTGGTCCGCGCCATTCCTCATGCTACAGATTGATAATTGCATCCATGATGTCGTCAGTTACTATAAATATTGCTTGATGCATCTGCCAAAGTAGATATTTTGTAGGCAATAGATTTATATTATGTACATCAGCTTCAAACTTGATGAAAGTAGCGTACCTGTGCATAGTTGTGGCCGGATCCTGTGAGTTTGCCGGACAACTTGTCATAGTGCCTCTGCGTGCATGAAGAATACAATATTGTTATCCTGCTGGTGGTTTCTGTCTACCCTGTCTTCCCATATATTTTGATATATTGCCCCTAGGAAAGATATTGGGACATCCATGTTTACATAGTTCGGAGGGTCAGCCCAGATAGTGAACGGAATCAAAATTCGTAACCAGGAATAGTAGAATTTGTGACCTTTCTTGTGTTGAGCCAGCATCACATATTCGAACAGTGCGTTTAGCAAGTACCATGACCAGTTGAAATTTTCTCCCCGTGCACATAAATCTGCAATTTCTACTACTGCTGCCGAACACTTTGTCGGTATCATCTTATGAAATATTTTACAGGATAATATTTTTGCAGCAACACAGACACTTTTGTCCTGGATGGGCCCAAGCAAGTATCCCCATCCTACTCACTGAAGGTTGTGCTTTTGCTTGATGGGTTTAGTATTGTGCTTAGTCAGGTAAGGTAGACGATACTTACCGTCGTTTGGGAGTCCTGTTATTCTCTATATTAATTCAGCATTAACCTGATATGGCTGATCCAACCATAAGTATCCTCTATGAAAGAAGACCAATAACTGCTTTACATATGTATTGACCTGTATGCTATGGCTGAAGTGAGGTATGAAGAGCATGTTGGTTAGGCCTGTAGTGGCCAGTCCCTCAGCCCACTTCTGTGGCTTGAGTACCTTGACAGCACATGTAGCTGCCTGGGTTATGTTCATGCAGTATTTTATCTACAACCCCTCCTGCTGCCGAGTGTTGTAGCTTTGGAAATTCAATAGAGCCAACTCGGGGAGGATATCGTGTAGCAAGGTCATACCGAGGGGGATCTGTGGTGCTATCAAAGTGGTCATCGCCTTTTTTGAAAGATTTGCATTCTGCTACACCAGGTCTTCTTGGCTGAATGTAGTATGGGAAGTTCAGGTCTGCTCGCTCTACATCTGGCTCTGTCTGCGCTAGCAAGGCTTCGTATTCACCATCATTTCTTTGTTCAAAAGCATGCACCTTTCCTTGCTCATCTGGAGTGGTTGGAACCTTACGTTTCCTTTGTCTTGGTGGTGGTCATGCAGATGGCTCACCTGGAACAACTGGTATTACCTGGACTGGGTTCGGCACAGGATGTGAACCAGGGGTTGGAATTGTTTGTGGATTCCTTGTTCTTGCCATTGCATCAATCTATGGTGGCTATTGCAGTTGTGGGCCTTCGGTTGACTGGGTTTCTACTTCCTCATCAATGAGGCAACCAGAGATGACAGTTGCGTCTAATGCCTCACTCTCACTGGGAATATTAATTACCATGGGCATTAGTGGAACGAAAGATAGGTGACAAGATGTAGTTCTGTAATGGCTCATCTCCTGTGCTCACTATGCGTAAAATAAACCTGCTTGATGGGGAAGCTGAATATTTACATATTCCACAGTGTCTTTCAATCATCATTTGATAGGAGGTTTAGTTCTAATCACTCTCTCGAGTTGCCTTTTCCAATGATTTCTTCATTAATTTCTGTAGCTGGCCTTTCAAGTTGTACTTGCCAGAATAGTTATGGTAATTAGTTCTAGGATGGTTGATGAGATCTAAAAGTACGCCGCCCTGCTCCTTGTACTGTGTTTATTTAATGCCATGCAGGTTCCCCAGTCGTACAAATATTTGGCATGGATCCGCTGGTTAATTCTAGCTAGCCTGTCATTTCTACTTTTTGCATCCTTTGGCCCCTTCTTTCCTTGCCCCATATACCAACGAATTTTTGTTTTGCTTTCCCCATGCACACTTTGCTTCGCCTACTTGGGTTTATGCGATGACTTGATTATTGGGTGGTTTATTGTTCATGCTTTCTGCTGGTTCTGTCGCAATCCTGCAACAGAATAGTTTATGTCTTTTGGCCATTTTTTTTTATACGTGTCATAGTAAGGTTTCAGGAAACTGTCATTCACCAAACTCGCGACGTGGGTACCATCAAATTTTATGGGGTTGTGCTGTTCCCATATCCATATGTTGTGCGATCGTATATGGCCTTAGCCAATTTGTCTTTAGTTTGTGTGGGTTCTTGAATACTCTGCTGTCATATTGTAGGATAAGTCTTCCTTCTGTGGATGGCTTCACCCTGATGTATTGATAATGTCGTGGTGGCAGCTGTTGCTAACTTGGCTTGGTCTGTAATCGCAAGGGTATCTTCATCCCCTCTAAGTCTTGCACCATTCCCTTTTTTTCTGTGCCATTGAGAGGGAAGAGGGCCTGATATTCCTATAGGAGATCTACAATTTGTACAACTGCTTCATCCTGCAAACACTTTTGTGTTATTCTGTCAGCTTTAATTGTTTCAACAATTTTTGGCCTGCTGAAGTTAATCGGATTATCTTCTGCGTCCCTGGGTATATTGTCTTGTTGAGTAGCTGTGCTATGGTGGTGAACATTAGCGTGCTTTATCTTCTCAACTATACTCCCTTTTTATTTCTGGACTGTATCATGAACTGTAGGGTGTTTATCAGTACTTACAACTGTATGCGTAACCTGTTGGGTTCCTTGTCGTAGCTTCTCAGAGTTATCGGAGGTCTTGGGCGCCACATCCAAGGTGTATATGAAACTCTCATAGGTGGGTAACTCCCTTGAGTCAATCTCCACCCGTCGCACAGACCTTGTAACTCTTGCACACCATCTCATGAAGACTTCATGTAATCTATTTTTCTAATTCTCTAAAGCCTCCCCTGTATCAAACGTACTTGAACTCGTGCACTTCCAACTTAGGTTCCCATATGCCGTTAGACTGATATGGTCTTCGTGCATATATGTCACATTGCAGATTTGATCAATATAATCATCCTACCCCTCATTATAAATAGGCTCAATGTATCTTTGCCCCTCAAATGGATCAATGGGCGAGACTACCCTCATTTCCTCATCTTCAAAGGAGAGGATCCTTTTTTTGAAATTTATGATTGTTTGATTGTCTATAGCCCAATCTATCCCTAGCAATGCAGGGTAAGGATTTATATCATCTACAATGTTGATGACCTCAAAGTCTGCATATGTACGCAATCCTTCAACATCGAAAAGACATTGCTCAATCGACCAATGGGTAGTACCTTCGCCTGATTAGAAAGACACGGATGGATAGGAAACTAGTCTAAGCACAACTTGCCCATGCTTTCCCAAGTCTTTCATGTTAGTATATTGACATTTGAACCCAAATCTAAGATGATATAGTCCATGTCATAATCACCTATCTGTGCATTCATTCTCAATTCACGGTCAGTTTTACATTTTCATCGCACCTCATTAACCTTCTTTTCAATTTGTGGTTCTACAGGTATCTTGTCTATTATTGCTTGCAGCTCTGCAATGGCATCTTTATCTTGGATTAGAATCAAACAACTTTATAGAAGAGATCTCACCTTACTAACCTCAGGTGAAACCTTCTTCTGCAATAGGTGTTGGAACCGTTCAGGCATGTCCTTGACTTCTGTGGAAGTTGATGGTACATCTGGGCTTATGAAGTCTGATTGCACATCCCAGAATATTTATTTCTACTTTTGGCCGGTCAGTGATTCCTTTTTCTGCGTCCTAGGACTCACTTGTGGTTGCGTTTGTTCTTGTGGGTTATATTGTTCTGCTCCAGTCATCACACCTCCTCTAGTTACGACAACAATGTCCAGATCTCATGGTTTAGCCATGATGATCTGAACATTCGCATTTGCATTCGGGTTCGAGTTTGGTGGGGGATTGGGTGCGGCAATGGTCCTTGCTTGCCACTTTGCAATTAGCTGAGGACATTTTTCAACATTATGGTCTTGTCCCTTACAATATGAGCATGTTCTTGTAGGCTCTAAACAATCTCTAGAAAAGTGACCTAGTTGTCCATAGTTATAACATGTAACTGAACCTCTTCCCCTACCAAATCCTCCTCCGCCACCTTGTCCTCTAAAGTTTCCGCCACCCCTTCCCTGAGGGTGTAGCTGCTGTGGTGGGTACTGGTTGTGCTGGTAGTTTTGTTGATAGTGGTTTTGTTGCACATACAGCTAATGAAGCACGTATGATAGTTGGTACTAATTAGCTAGGAATTGCGCAGGTTGATACAAGGCTTGCACCTGTTCAACCTGAGGGAACCCCTCATTTTTCATTAATTACGTATCAACTATTTTTTCTTTCAAGAGATGGTATGCTCTACAGTCTTTTTCATCATGTCCTACTGATTTACAAAATTTATAGAATACATTTGCAGGGGTACTTACAACTTTTTGCAAATATATACATTCTTCATCACGGTGGCCTCTTGACTGGCATATACGACACCATGGTAGCCCCTGGCCGTTTAATGGGTCAGGTGCACCTGATGTGACATAGTTCATGAAGTTGTTGTTGGAGAAACCACAGTATTGAAATGACCGAGTCGACGTTTCGGATCCATATCAGGATCCATCTTCAGGACAATGTCAAATGTGAATTTGTTAATTTGTCAAATTTTTATTATTAAAATTTGTTAATAATAAAAATTTATTAATAATGAATATTTTTGACTTTTTGACTTTAGTTTTTCCTTAAGGTTTTTAATAAAACTTTTAATATTGTCTTAATATAGCCAGTGTATGGAAATTTTAACATTTTAAACATTTTCTTATTCCGAAGAATAGGTTGAAGAATAGTTTTTCCGCACATTCTTGATTTTAAAATAAAATTAACAAATTCACATTTGACATTGTCCTGAAGATGGATCCGAAACGTCGACTCGGTCATTTCGATACTGTGGTTTCTCCGACAGCAACATCAATAACTAACCACCAAAGAAATTTAGCAACAGAGATAGTTCATGAAGGTCAGATAGTTATCCTTGGTGTGTCTGTCCATTCTAAATTTTGTGCACCACAAGTCCTCCTGTGCTTATTTTCCCTTCTTGATATCTTGAAGTTGTATCGCGAGGTTGGCTAGCTGTGACTGAATCTGTACCATTCCTGTGGTGCTGTCACCAATAGGCGAGGCCTCTAGCTTCATCGCCAGCTCCAGTGCTTCTGTTTGCGATTCAATATTTTGTTGCATCAACAGCCCTCGTATGTGTGGTAGCAGAGCAACAATAAACCACTCCTTATGCTGTACATCAGACATTTGGAAGCTTACTTTGGCCATCAACGTCTTGAATCGTTGATCAAATTCCCACACAGTTTTTGCTAGAGCCTGTTTAATCTCCTTAATCTCAGTGATACATTGTGACTCTGATTTAGGTTTTCTAAACTCAGAGATCATTGCAGCTTGAATTTCCGCAAGGGTATTCTGCAGTGTTCCTGTTGGTCTGGCACAAAATTTCATGAACCAGTCCAGGGCATGACCCCTTAAGGTCATGATCATCTATGCTTTCTTGACGTCTGCGCCATGGACTAAACGTACCATCCACACAGATTCACAGAGGAACCAATGTTGTTCAGGGTCTTCCATTCCATTTCCATTAAATGTAGGTAACTGGATGTCTGTTAGGGCCATTGGGTTGGCGTTATGGTTTTTCGGGACAGGGTTCAACAGAGTTGGACCTTCTTGTGCACTAGTTCCAGGGCTCGTGCTATCCGTATTAGAGGTCCTTTCAGGGGATGAGACTCTAGATCTCATCTCAGGCGATATTGCTGGTGTTATATAGTTGTGCTCTAATTTCGATGTCTTGTCATAGCTCTCCAGAGCTTCAGGTCCTTCCGAGATCGGGATATATTCCTCCTATTCGTCACAAGACCCTTCATCTTCGCACGACCGAATTTCGTGTTAGCTTCCTTTGAAAAAAATAGGATTCCATCAACCCCTTTTGGTTTTCCTTCTCTTCCCTGATTTGAATCTTCTCCCACTCCTTAGGAATCCAACCTCGAGTTCAGGTTCTGTTCTTTCGAGGAAAATCTCCATGCACTCTTCCCCATATTCTTACCTTTTTTTTAGTGACATAGCCCCCTCCTAGACACACGACTCAACTATCCAAGTGCAAAAGACCCTTATCATAAGCAAGTAATTTTATCCATGTAATTATACTCAATAAGTATCTCCTTCGTGGTCCTTGGAATAATTTTCTTTCAGCTTCACTATATGAAGTTATAGTATCTACTACAAACTCAGTAATATACCCTTGCAATATACTATCAACCCAAAAATCAACAGCTCTGGAGACAGAGTTACTTACACTGGTTACCTCCTGAACCAGTTGGTCTCTCCACTCACTAACGAGGAGCTCAACAAATAAGATCTCATGAATATCAGAGTATATATATTCATCTAACCATCTTTCTACGCTCAACTGAGTTCCTGCGCTCTCTTCTTGTACAAACACCAATGTTTTAGCGTCCAATAAGTATTCTATCTCCTCCTTCGTTGGGTGCCACAACAACTCCCTCGATTTAATCAATAAGGTACCGGCAACGGAACCATTTTTTGGCCACTTTTCCCCACTCGCATGACCTAGGTTTTGCACAGCCTTCGATCCAACAACTATTTGAGATATCGGCTTGATAGAGCAAGCCCCATCGGCAACAGCTGCGAAGCAGGCACAGTCTCACTCGAGATATCTCATAGATGGGTAACCGTTGAAACCATGTTTCCACGATTGTCGAGGGAGTATAGTCCCTTGGCTCGTAGTCAAGGAGCTCAATGAAGGCAACAGGATGGCTGGACAGAGGGATCAGTTCTGCACGATCGAGCACAAACGCATGTCATCGCGCATGACCTGACCTTCCTTTCCACCTTGCAGCTGGTGCAACTCGTGCAACGCAACTGATTCACATCCAATCGGCTTTATGACTTAAGTCGGGGTTGAAAACATTAATTGTACATAATGATATATATATATATATATTCGCTTCAATAATGCATTTCGACCATTCATTTATCAATTGCAAAATGATAATAGAGATTCAAGTAAAATTTGAACATTATACAGAAAGAAAATAGTAATCAATCACATAGACATTCACCATATTAACCATTCATTCAAACACAAGAGATAACGTGGAAACCCATCTGAGAAAAACCACCAAGGTTCTCTTCATCTGGCATGGGAAAGGATATAGCGCCTTGCATTATGTAGGATGCAGACTGATCTTGAGATGTGTCTTTAAGTTCAAACTTATTGTTCTCATGCTCTCTGGTTCTCTCTTCTATTCTACTACTACTCCTAGTGGTGTTCTCACACACAGCCAAATACATGGCTCAATAGCCCCTCTATTGCTACTATACTCTTCTTGAGTCTCCTCCTCTCTGATCGCTATGACATTACAACAAAACCTGCATTCCTCTCCATGGATTACCGCTGAATAGCAAAACTACTACTGGAAACTGAACAGGTATCAACGAAAACCTCACAGACCAACCCTCTAACTATTGCATCCCTCCTATTTATACTAATTTACATGGCCATGCAGGGCCAACTGCATACCGACAGTCTGTTAGCCGTCACCATCAGCCACCCCTCTGGTTACAACTGTGGTGATCATGACTTGACATGAGGCACTATCGACCTGATTTACAAATATCTTCTCATACATGTGTAGCTGCAGGCTTACACCACCGTATACGGCCATGATCTGGATTCTGCATCCATCTCTTTTCGGCCATTTTCCCCTTGTGCTCTTTCGCACTTGCCTTTCCTTTGCCACCCACTTCTCTGTTCTACCTTTGCGGCCCCCTTACATCCTTCGCGATCTTCCTTGGCTAAGGCTTCTGTTGAGCGCGTGACCCATCATTCTTGGTTGCGCACACAAACTTCCTCCTTATGCCCCTTTCCTAGGCCAACATGTATCCTTTCATCTTCTATTTCAACAGAATCATGTTCCGCTATCATGATTTTGAAAAGCACATCTTCTTCTTCTTCAAACTCCATAACAGTCCAAGGTGACTCTTTAACTCTCTCCTTCATCAGAATGCAATTCTGATTCTTTCCTATAGAAATGTCTTTGCACATTTCGTTTTTTGCTTCCATCTTCATATCATCTTCA
The DNA here is from genome assembly GCA_001517045.1 of Pseudotsuga menziesii. Taxonomy (NCBI): domain Eukaryota; kingdom Viridiplantae; phylum Streptophyta; class Pinopsida; order Pinales; family Pinaceae; genus Pseudotsuga; species Pseudotsuga menziesii. The sequence goes on from LPNX011117898.1 coordinate 154,431, forward strand.
ATTGACTGTGTTCCTCCATCAAGAAACTCATCAATGAGTTCCTTTTGTTGCAATACTTCAGACCTTTCTTCATTTGAGAGACTATGTTCATCATATTTGACTTCATCAATTTTCAAGACAGTTTCAAAAGACTGGCTATCATCTGCAACAAAACCTGCAATCACAAACAAATCATTAGTCTCAAAAACATAAGACCGTTTGGTCTCATACAACCTCATAGTCATCTCTTCCATAAGTTTATTTGTACTCTTTATAGAATTCATGAGACTCTCAACTAGTCTCTCCTTTTCTGCTTCATCATCCTCTCCAAGCAAAGGACCCTGTTCATGTTCACAATATGAAACCTCCATCTCAGATTCAGCTTCTCTGAGTTCTTTCTTCAATTCAACAAACATCTTTAGCTGTAGCTTCACTTGTTGTGAATGCCATCTTACCTTATTTTTCATGACCCAACCATACCTCTGGTTTTCTTCTTCAGCATCTTGCATATGCTTCTCAAAGCACAACTTTGTCTCTTGCTAACTCTAGCAACTCCCTGTTCCATTCTTCTTGACTTTATTTCTTTTTTCTTCTGCTATGGCTTTTCTCTGAAGGGCCTGTAATGACCTTCAATAGTCATTGTTTCTATCTCCTTCTCCTCTTTTGTGAACTTCATCCTGTCCACTTGTGGATTGCTTCCCTAAGGCTCACTCACAAGTCTCCACACTTGTCTATTATACCTCAACAAGCTATCTCTCCTTGAGCTTGTATTTTTGGTATCTTTGATTATTCTCCTCTAGAACCTTTTGAGCATCTCCTTTTCTCTTCTTGGCTTCTGCAATTCCACTTCTCTCTTGAGAACATACACTAGTACTCTCTTATGCAACTTCTATTGGATTTATGGGTTCTGCCACTACTTCCACTTTTCTCTTCTCAAGAAATTCTCTGTTCTTTACTGCTATAAATTCACATAACCAGAGTCAAAATATAAACATCAATCAGTCCATATATTTAGACTTTTTCACTTGTACAGTTTCCTGTAATATATCCACTGCTATGTTCAAAAGATATTCCTCTTTATCAAGAACATAATTGTCCTTGAGAAAAAATCCCCCAGTTGTTATTACTGCAACCTTTCACACAAAATATTTGTTGTTCCCTCCTCAGGCATCACTGAGCTTCTCCTCATGCTCAGTCAGTGAGATGCATCCAAGATTTCGTAGCAAGTCTCCTTCTTGCCATTAATTCCACATCAAGCATTTTCTAGAGCTTGATCCTATGATATTATAAGTTCTCTCCTATAGAACTGTTGCAGCTGCAACCGTTTTCCCCAAATTTCTTAAATTTTGGTCCCCTCCTCATGATTTAGAGTTCTTTTCGAGTCATTTATCTGTGAATTTTCAGTCATGTTTTAATTTTAGATGATTTTTAATGATTTACTGGCAGCCTGTCTCCGGAGGTTATTTGTGTTTGAAGTTTTCCACGGGTTGCAGATTTGAGGTTAATGTTGCTAATTGTTCTTTGATGGGCCTTGTTTCGAAGGCGAAATGGATTTTGACCGCTGTTGAATCTTAAAGCTCTCCGAACACTTAATATTTCTATTGATCGGGTGTCATTTTTTGTTTAATCAGAAGCTGTAGCCGTTTCCTCTTCTGTCGTTGCGGCTGTGCAAGGTTTTTTGCTTTCGATGTCAATGATCTTCCAACTTCCAATTGGGAACTTTCCCACCCACGGGTCACATGTCCTTAACCTTTTCTTTTCCGCCGTTGCGGCTGTGACTTGGTCTACCCTACCAATGTTAGTGTCTAAGCCGTCGATGTTTTTATGTTTTTCATCATTGGTTTTTTCTCTTGAACTTGTAGGTGAACGAGACAGTGGTGCTGGCACTTGTGGAAGTCCTCAGGACTGTAATGCAGTACATGGCCTATCTTGTTGATCAGCTGTTGTAGGTTGATATAATTTACATTTAATTTTAGAATGTAATCCCATGAATGATACACTTGGATGAATCGCAGGTAGACTCAAAGGAATTTTCATACTGCCGCGGAGCGAAGGCATAGCTGGGCTGTTCTCGGCAGAGGTCGAATCGTGGCCAGCAGGATTGCAAGAAGGACAAGTGAAGGAAAAGACAAAATCAAAAGCAACAAAAGCACAGATCTGAAAGGTCCAGCAGTTACTCAGCTGATCATGAACATATGAAGAAAAGATGAAAGGAGGGATATGAAACACTCGAGGAACCGAAGAGTACTCACACGTTTGGGGAAACCCAAGTGGTCTGCTGATTTTGTTTAAATATTTGAAAGTTATAAGTTACAGGGGCTTTTTTCCCTAGGGAAAACTTGTAACTTAATGCTTGTAAGAGGAACTATTTTGTTTTACAACCAAGGACTGCAAATTTTGCCTATTGGAGGAAGTACTATGTGGAATATGTCAATGTGATTAAATGAGAAAATGTTGAATGTGAACTATTTCGTTTTCAGCTGTGCCTCATTAGTTGTAAGAGCATTCTAATTTCTTGAACCTATGTTCTTGTCTGAATGTTCTTCAGTACCTTTATGATGTCTTTTCCACTATGAGTAATGAAATTTTTTTAACTGTTGATGAGCTATCTTATCATACATACTTTTATTCATGTTTATATGTTTGGTTATAAGAACAGCTATCTGTGATTTTCCATAACACATGAACAGGGGTGCATTACTCATGAATGAATACACGGATCTCTAGAGATAGTTTAGTTAGTATTTATTTGCTTGCATGATTTGGATTCTTGTGAGTTCTAAGACGAGAGGTAAGAACCTGTGCATCACATTGTGACTACTCTTTGCATCTTTATCACCTTGCATAGTTAATTAGGCACTTGCATATCATACTTAAGTCAAAAAATACAAATACACGGTGGACCGGGCCGCAACCGGTAAAACCTTTGTTTTGTTACTTGACCTACGGTAGCCGGACCACAAACCGGACGAATTCCCTATATCAAACTGTCACGAGCTAATTGGGAACATTGACTGGGGAGAATCCCTTGCTGTTGTTGCCTGCGATTTTCCAGGCCTCAATAGTTCTGGCGCTAGAAGGAGGGCCGCCAGTGCATGGTTGGCCGAAGAAACCCATTTTCCCGAGATTATTCCACCGGTAATAGTTCTAAAAGCAATGGGCATCATAATCCAATTCCAGAAGAAAGGAATAGAGAACATCTATATTCTGTTGTCAACGAAGTTGTTAATGACCTGAGAAGACACACCAGGGCATATGTAAAGAAGATTGGGGGATTTCCAATCATCCCTGAATTGCCCAGAACAGAGTATAAAAGGAAATATCGTCCTATAGTAGAAGACTCAGTGCTGGTTGGAGACTGGGAAGAACTTGTAGAAACAGCCTTACAGGAAGTTGTGCTACCTTTGAATCAAGAAGGCCCAGATACCCCTCACAGTTCTCCTGCTCACACTCCTATTTTCTCACCTCCTCACTCTCCACCCAGACTCATGGCAGGAGTAAATGCTAATCCACCACCCAACCCACCAAATCCACCACCTGCCTGGAGAGCTAGATCACCTTTAAATCTAACGCCTCTGCTACATGATTTACCTCAATCCTTTGAAAAGATGTTGCCCAAGTTCGACCCAAATGAGAAGATACTAGTAGATGATCATCTGCAAAGTTTTTACTTGGCGATAGAAGGGTTGAGGGCTGGGGAATATGAGGATGTAGTTTGCAGACTATTCCCGCATACCCTTAAAGGAGTTGCAGCATCATGGTATTTTGGGTTGCCTGCTAACTCTATCCTTAATTGGGATACCTTCGAGAGAATTTTTAGGAGTAAGTATGTGATTCAAAAGACTCATGCAGCCCTCATGAAAGGACTATGCGCCTTGAAGAAAGAGAGAAAGGAGAAAGTGCACAGTTTTACTCAAAGATTTGCAGCATACCTCAAGAATTTTTCTGACGCTGACAAACCTTCGGACAAGGTCCTGATTGAATATTATACCTTAGCTTTAGGCCCTGATTTGGCCATGTTTGCCAAAGGTAGGGCCAAGCCTACTTTGACGGAAACCTATGAAAAGGAAGAAATAGTGGAAGCTGAAAGAGAAAATATTGAAGATTATCCCGAACAGTTAGGAGAGAAAGGTGGGGGAAGGAAAGCCTTATTGTTTACTAAGCCTAAGGAAGAGAAATGACCAAATTATGAAAGTATGGCCAAAATGATGCAAAATATTTCTAATAAAATCATAGACTTGGAGAAAGAAAAGGAAGCACAAAAGTTCTATAAGCCCTATTATAAGAAAAGAGAGGATAACAACCAGTCTCAACCTCCTCCACACAATTCTGCATCTATGAATTTAACAGAGGTAGGCATGGACAATTTTTGCACTTTTCACCAACAACCACACTCTAAAAAGAATTGTCCTCAATGGATAAATTCAGTGACATTGGTCATGAATCAGCTGTTGGATTCTAGATTAACAGAAGATGGAGAAGAAGAAAGAAAAGAGAATACCACTCCAACGAAGGAACAAGAAGAGGAAACCATGGTGCTATGGAATTATGTTTCGTTATTTGATGCTGAAGAGGAAAATAATCAGGGGAACAAGGACATCATGGGAACCAACGTAGCAACAAGAATCCAAGGGCCAATAAAAGAAAACAATCTCATTCTCCCAAAGATTAAGAGGCTTCAACGAAATGTTAAGAAATTTCAAAATAAATCCTTAGCTGATAAAATTCCAGAATTCACTATTACCAGCCAAGATCCTAAGCAGAATAATATGTTGGCCAAGCCAAATGAAGAAAATATGAATGCTGATAAACCTCATCCCATTGAACAGCAGATGGAGTATGACATCGTGGAGGATTTAAAGAAGGTAAAATCGAATGTTTCACTATTCGAAATGTGTAAAGTGCCACAGCAAAAAGAAAGACTATTGAAAGCACTGGAAACATCGAATGAAAAGCTGCCCACTGACAATCGACCTCAGGAAGAAGAAGAAATCGGAGAAACCAGCATCGGAGGTAAGTCTAAAAGCTAGCATTCACCTTTCCTCCTCACATTTGAAATTTTCAATCGCAACGTGCATAATTGCTTGGTAGACTCAGGGGCGTTGGTTAATTTCATGCCAATATCAGTCTATAAAAAGATCAATGGGAAGCCTAAGCCATCCATGTGGAGGGTTGTTCAGTTGGATAGGATAGATGTAAAGGTAATTGGTGAGATGGAAGATGTCCTAGTCCGTCTGGCATCCAATGATAAAGTGTGCCAAGTCATTAATATCATGGTGGCTGATATACTAGACGCTTACGGTCTTGTCCTGAGCAGAGATTGGTCGGCCAAACTAAATGGATATTTTGCCTCGGATTGGTTGCATCTGTGGTTTCCATACAAAGGAAGTCCAAACCAGATTAAGATTTTAAGAGAGCCTCACATGAAATACAATGTTACTCAACTGGAGGAGAAGAATGAACCAGTGGACTTTGTATTGGGAAATTATTTTATCGAATTGGAACCAGGAAATTACCAAGCATAAGAAGCCAGCAACACATCAGACACCCAGCCTGATCTCCTTCGATTCTCACAGGATGATGAAATTGACTGTAACATAGTCAACTTAGCAGTAGGAGTAGATTCACATTCAGTAGATAACGATTTTTGGACTTTGTTTTTTGATGGCTCTAAGACGTTAGAAGGGTCAGGGGCCAGCTGTGTCCTGATCAACCACCAGAAGAATAAACATTTTCTCTCATGTAGATTAGAGTTTGAATGTACGAATAATACAGCTGAGTACGAAGCGCTGGTGCAGGGCTTGAGGAAAGCGATTGAATTAAAGGTAAGTAATCTAAAAGTTTTTGGAGACTCTGAAATTATTGTGAAACAAATCCAGAATCAAATACATTGTGTTTCCCCTCACTTGAAGGCTTACCAAAATGAGGTATGGGACCTACTTAAATGTTTTAATGCATTCAATATTATCTCAATTCCAAGACTTAAAAATGCAGCAGCTGACCTGTTGGCCACATCAGCCGCTAGGCTGGTACCTACTAATAATCGATGCTCTGTTGAATTACTTTTCAGGCCCTCAGTACCTGATATGATTACCAACCTACGAGTGTTCGAGGATGACCAGCGGATTATAGAATGTTTAACAAATGGCGAGGTATTTAAAGGAGCAATTATAGACGATGAAGAACATCAGGCTGAGCTGAAGTATGATAATTTCATCCCTAAAGGAATCAGAATGTTAGAAAGAATGTTCGATTTAAATGAAAAGTTCAGAACACTAGCCAACGTGAAGACCCATAGCTCATCTCTACAGTTCGAGCTGATAAATTTAGGGACTGAGACGAATCCTAAATTTGTGAATCTTGGCAAATGTTGTTCACCAACAGAAAGAGACAAGTTCGTCAGTCTGTTTAAACAATATAAAGATGTTTTCGCATGGACATATGAAGATTTGAAAACATACGACACCAGCATCATCAAGCATGTTATTCCTGTCAAAGTTGGCGTCAAGCCATATCAACAACCTTTGAGAAAAATGCATCCAAAATTGGAACCGCTTATTCATAGTGAAGTGAAGAAATTATTGGATGCTAGAATCATTTTCAAGGTCAGACACTCTGAGTGGGTATCAAATCTGGTACCAGTGAGGAAAAAGTCTGGAGAAATTAGACTCTGCGTGGATTTCAGGAATTTAAACCGCGCTTCAGATAAAGATAACTATCCTGTGCCACCCATGGAGCAATTGCTACAAATGGTCTCAGGTTCTGAACTATTTTCGTTATTAGATGGTTTCTCTGGCTACAATCAAGTATTAGTAGTCGAAGAAGACATATTGAAGACAACGTTCAGGACCAAATGGGGAACCTTTGCCTACAGAAGGATGCCCTTTGGGCTTATAAATGCTGGAGCAACGTTTCAGAGGGCTATGGACATAGGTTTCCATGGATTGATTGGCCGTAGTGCTGTAGTGTACCTTGATGATATTACAATATTCTCAAAGAAGAGAGATGAGCACGCGTTTCATTTAAGGCAGATTTTTGAACACTGTCGGAAATATGGCATCTCGCTCAATCCCAAAAAGTGTGTGTTCGCTGTCACAGAGGGAAAATTGCTGGGTCATATAGTTTCAAAGAAAGGAATCTCTATAGATCCAGAAAGAATTAAGGCCATTGAACAGATCCTGTTACCCCATAATAAAAAAGGGATGCAATCATTTAGGGGAACTATAAAATTCGTGCGAAGATTTGTGCCTAATTTCGCTCAGATTGTCAAGCCGCTGCAGTAGATGGTGAAGCAAAATCCACAATTCAAATGGACTGAGATTGAGAAGAACGCATTCAGAAAAATTAAAACTGCTGTTGCACACGCACCCTCCCTGAAAATCCCAGATTTGGATAAAGACTTTATTCTGTATACCTTTGCATCCGATGATTCGCTAGCAGCTGTGCTTACGCAAAAGGAAGATGGGGGGGATGAATTCCCAATATCTTTCATGAGCACTGGTCTGCAAGGGGCTGAATTAAATTACCCAGCCATTGATAAACAAGCTTACGCAGTATTCAAAGCAGTGAAGCAATTCAGGCCTTATATTTTAAAAAATAGAACCAAGGTAATCGTCCCCTACCTAGCTGTAAGGTCCCTTCTTGTACAGAAGGAGTTAGGAGAAAGAAGGGGCAACTAGGTAACAACTCTTCAAGAGTACGACCTTGAATTCAAGCCAGCCTATATGGTTAAAGGACAAGGGTTGTGCAAACTGATGACTGAAAATGGAAAAAATGAAGAACACATATGGGAGGATGAAGCCGAATTACATATAATGGAGGTATGTTCTTTGTTTACAGCTCCCGAGTCTTGGTATAGAGACCTCGTACATTACCTGCAGGTAGGGATGTTGCCAGAACATTGGAATTCTAAGCAAAGAAGAGCGCTGCGTCTTAAATCAGCTTCCTATCAAATTGTTGAAGGAGTATTATTTAGAAAAAATTATGACGAAGTTCTTCTCAGATGCTCAGAGAAAGAAGATGCAAATAAAGTAATGTCAGAATTGCATTACGGTCCTGCTGGGGGACATTATTCAGGGGATACTACAGCCCACAAAATCCTTAGATCCAATTACTATTGGCCTACGCTCTTCAAATATGCACATGCACATGTCAGGAAGTGTGACATTTTCCAAAGGTGTAGCGGGAGACAACCTAAAGTAGCAGCACCCCTAAAGCCTGTGATGATCACAGAGCCATTCGAGCAATGGGGGTTGGATATCATTGGAGAAATAAAACCAAATTCCTCCCTACAACACAAGTACATTCTGACCGCAACCGATTATTTCACTCGTTGGGTCGAATTAGTCCCGTTGCACAAAATAAATCAAGACGAGGTCATCAGTTGCCTGCAGGACCACATCATGACCAGGTTTGGAGTTCCGGTTTCGTTAGTTTTTGATAATGCTACGTACTTTTCATCAATTAAATTAATTGCTTTTGCTCATGATAAAGGGATAAAATTGCATTATTATGCTAATTACAATCCGCAAGGAAATGTCCTGGTTGAATCCACTAACAAAAATCTGATTAGAATTTTAAAGAAGATTGTGATAGAAAACCAAAGGAGCTGGCACTCAGCGCTACCAAACGCCCTGTGGGCCAACAGAGTCACCCCCAAGTCTGTAATAGGAGTGTCTCCATATACCTTGGTGTATGGTAAAGAAGCCATTCTTCCCCCCAACATCATGCTACCCTCTTCCATAATAGCTCTAGAGTCCAGAGGGTCGAAGAATGAAGTTTTGCAGATGAGGATATGCAATCTTCTGAAAGCGGAAGAGGCTAGATCTCAAGATAGAGAACGCTTTAAGCAACAACAGGAGTAACTAAAGAGATGGTTCGACAAACATAAAGCTGGAACAAAAGACTTTGAAGTGGGAGACTTAGTCCTCAAATGGGATCACCCCCATGATGAGAAAGGAAAGCATACTAAATTCCAGCAGTTGTGGGTAGGCCCTTTTCAGATTGCGGCAAAGCTTGGCCCTTCTACTTATAAGTTGTAAGATTTACAAGGGTGGGAGGAGAACTTACCAGTAAATGGTTTGGTTCTCAAGCCTTATTTTTCCTGAGTTTCTTGATTTCTTCTGTCTTGTATATAAATAATCTGTTTGGCTGTCTTTTGAGTCATGTTTTTCAGTTAGTTTTAGTTTTAGTTTTCTTGATTTCAATAAAGGGAACAAGCCCGTGGTTGCATGGAGAACTCCAAATTTTTTGGGAATGATAAACATTTTTGGGCATCCGACTGTGTGTTGCTGTTTGTCTAAAAGAACTTCTTCTAGTTTAGCAGTTTTCTTGAATAGCTCTGAGTGCATTGAAGTCCCGCTTAACCCCTGTGAAATAAACCATATTCGAAGAGTCTGGAAGACTATGTTGAGGCTCCATCCGCGTCACACTTAAAATGTTCTAAGGGGCAACAACAAAAGACCCATGGAAAGGAGCAAGGTGAACAATATATTAAACATAAATGATCCCATGCCAAGAAATGAATGCCAAAAGGCAAATAAGAGTAAAAAACTCCTATGAAAGCATCATACATCAAAGCAAATGCTGAATCATAAGTACTAAATTGCCGAAAGTTCCTCTTCGTCCGTGAGCTGAAACATGAAGTACACCGCTCACACAAAAGGACACTATGGGATAGAAGAGCCTGAATTAAAATTTAGAAAGAAAGGCGTGCAGGAGGACTCATATGAAAAAAGGACAAAAGTCCAAAAGCACCAAAAAAGTGCTAAAGTGGCATGGGAATGAGGAACAAATGAATATTTTTGTTTACCATATGCTACAATCCTGTGGTGTCCAAGCTATCAGCTACCTAAAGACAAAAATAATAATGAAATTCATCCTCTGGCCTCAACAGAGTTATCTGGACTTGAAAATCTTGGTTTCCACTCTCCCAAATTGGACTATCATCAATGATTAAAGGTACACACTTCTGTCATTTGAGAAATCCAGATAGCTATAAGAATTCGATAGATGCATTTGTTGTTAAACAGTCTGTCACTCAAAGAATAATCACCCAGAGATCTAGGTTCACCAGGTAATCGCCAATTGTTGCAGCTGCAACTATTTTCCCCAAATTTCTTAAATTTTGGTCCACTCCTCATGATTTAGAGTTCTTTTCGAGTCATTTATCCATGAATTTTTTTTCATGTTTTAATTTTAGATGATTTTTAACGATTTACTTGCAGCCCGTCTCCGGAGGTTATTTGTGTTTGAAGTTTGCCATGGGTTGCAGTTTTGAGGTTAATGTTGCTAATTGTTCTTTGATGGGCCGCTGTTTCGAAGGCGAAATGGATTTTGACTGCTGTTCAATCTTAAAGCTCTCTGAACACTTAATCTTTCTATTGATCGGGCGTCATTTTTTGTTTAATCAAAAGCCGTAGCCATTTCCTCTTCCGCCGTTGCGGCTCCCAAATAGGTTAAACCTCCGAAGTGTAAAGCCTTTAGACTTTCGATTGAGAGTTTTCCCACCCTCTGGTCACCTGTCCGTAACCTCTTTCGCTTCCATTGTTGCGGCTCGCAAATCAATTAGCCACCCGAAGTGTAAATTGCTCCGACCGCCGATGCGAGTCCACCTTTAGT
>LPNX011117898.1:175838-205259 GCA_001517045.1 Pseudotsuga menziesii
ACATATACATACATACATACATACATACATACATACATATATATATATACATATACATATACATATACATATACATATACATATATATAATTTTGGACTATTCATATATATATAGTTTTTGGATCAAGTTAAAATATAATTTAATTTTTTTTAAATGATTTAATTTGGTCATGCGATGCATATATTAATGTCTTTAGAATTAGTTGATGTTTATATAATATGCTAGATTATTGTATTTAGAATTAGTTGATGTTTATACAATATGTTGCACTTGTCTTTAAATGATTTTCCTAAAGATATTATTTTTGGTCATGATGTATAGATTTAATTAATGTTTTGGATTGTTTAAATGATTTTTCTAAAGATATTGTTTTTGTTTATGATGTATAGATTTAATTAATGTTTTAGATTTATGTATAACTGTGGATTTGATTGGATATGTTAGTTAGGAATGTTTTCAATCATCTAGGTAGAATAATATATGATATCCATAGAATATTCAATAAAATGCACTTTATTCAAATTTTATAATAGAATAATTAGTTTGACTTATCATGTGTGAAAAATCATATCTTTTCCTTATGAATGCATTGAAAAATTGTTTCCATATAAGATACACTCTTTAGGTGTATGCCTATATAAATTTTTCTACTCTCTAGGTGTATGACTAGATATAAATTTTTCTAGGACACCATGGCCATCATTAATTTATCATTTTCATATTATGATTTATCATTGATATCATGATTATATTTGGTTAATAATCTTAGAGTATATAATGCAATTTATAGAGTGCTTCAATTTGAATATTGACTTTTTATGGCAATCTACCACTTGTTTAAATTATGTTATCATTTTCATATTATGATTTATCATTGATACCGTGATTATATTTGGTTAATAATCTTTAGTGTATATAATGCAACTCATAGAGTGCTTCAATTTGAATATTGACTTTTTTATGGTAACCTACCACTTGTTTAAATTCTGTTAATAAAGCAATATTGTACATAACAATTAAATAAATGAAAATCCATGTAAGACACACTAAGAATAATGTAAGTATTTTAAAACTCTTATAATCTAATTTGTCATTTTAGAAATTTTAATTGAAAAAAAGTAAGAATTATGGCTATTTACTTGATACATATCATAATGTTAAAAAGTTACAGCCACTCAATACAATTCATCAATAAATTTGATGTACATATGTTCAACAATCTAAGAACAATATATCATATAAGTTTCATCAATTTTATATACACAACCTCAACAATATAAGAACGATATAATATAAGTTTCATCAATATGATGTACATAAGCTCAACAATGTAAGAACAATATCATATAAGTTTCCTCAATTTGACGTACATAAGTTCAACAATGTAAGAACTTGATATCATATAAGTAAATTATCAATTTGACATGTACATAAGCTCAATAATCTAACCTAACAATATATCATATAAGTTTCAAAGTGAAACAGATCTCATAATTTGAAAATTTAATAACACGTACTCAAGTGCATAACATTATAAATTTGAACAATATATTTTTAAGGAATGTGCATAAACAATCATCAAAACAATCTAGCTAACTTATCAATAGTCACTCTATTTGAGTGTCACAACTATAAAACCAATCAAGATGTCCTTGATGTAAAAAGTATGTATCATGCTCAACATGTTTCAAATTAGAAATAAGATCGTAAAGGAATGTCATCTTCAATAATTATTTCATGATCACCTTTTGACATCTTCCATATCCTAGCTTTAAATTTTTTATTTGATTTCACTTCTATCAACTTTATGCGAGCTGCACATACCAAATGACTATATTGGCAGCATATGACATCAGGTTGATAGTCTTTAAAGTGAGTGTCACTTTCAGTTTGATGTGTTTCTTGAAAAAGATAACCTTTTAATAGAATTGAACCTCTTTCATATAGAAAACCTTTTTCATCATAGTCCTCCAATAATTTCATCTTTCTCTCTATGCATCACATCAAATAATATATGACATTTTCATTATTGTCTATGGCTGCAACCACAACAAATATATCTCCTGCACATAAATAAGAACATTGAATTTGTCAAATTCATCTTCATTAATCTTTAAAATAAAAAATGGCATTTATTAAAGTGTACATAAAGTTACCTTCTCTAACAAGATCAAAATTCTATCACCATTAGTTGATATTGCAATGTCCCGTTATTCCAACTCCTCAAAGCTTGTGAGTGGCATTTTTCCTTTTTGATTAATTTCATTGTGTCTCCAAGGTTTAACATAATTGTCATTGATGTTTTCACAAATGTCTATTGATTCTATGTCCTCCATGCAAATAGGACAAAAGCATGTTAGCTTCCTACTATCAAATGAAAATACATTTTGGAAGGTTTTTGTTTTGATTGAGTGTAAATATCAAGTTCCATGAATGGTGCTAGCATCATATGGGATTGATCTGTCTACATCTTGGATTCCAATATGCCAAAAAAACCTGTCCAACATAAATAATTTACATGTACATGTGAGTAAAATGTTACTAGATGTACATGTTAAAGTCATTCCAAGTTGAATAAATTTGTTTTGAAAACAAAGTTCATACCTATGCACATCCTTTGATTGTTGATTGCACTCATGGATGAGATTTACATGAAACCATTGAACAACTTGATTAGCACACACAAATCGATCGAAAAAATGGTTCATTTGATGCCTTCAAAGTGCTTGTTTTACACATGCTCCTGCAACATCATGCTCTCCTTTTCCATGACCAGTTTCAAAAAAATTCCAATGATGCTTAATATTTGTTTTTTATGAATGCAACATAGCCAAAAGAATGATTGTGAAGATTTAAATTTCCCTGCATATCCATTTAACCATATCCAATGTTCATTCATTACAATTCCACATGTTTTCAATGAATCATAAATAATATCAAAACAATGTTGTACATAATGTGTATCATGTGTGAGGTCATCGATGATATAGATATGATATTCCTTGATCACATGTCGATTGCCATTCGTGCTTTCTATATCATCAACATTGTGTTGAGAATGTCTATATAGAATGTGGACAAATATATAAACTTGGTCAAAATGATAATATTTGTTAGATTTTTATCATTTAAGCAATATGATCTAGGATCTTGTCTGAGAGAATAACATGCACAGAAAAAATCACAAGAGACAAGAGACACAAAGAATTTTCCTCGAGGAAACCATAAAGGAGAAAACCTCGCAACTTCCTCAGAGATAGAATGAGCACCAATGGCAGCAGTAAAAACCAAAGACAAAAAAGATGATCTCCAACAACTATTCTCTCTCTCTCTCTCACTTGAGAGAGCTTCTCCTCTCTCACTCATGCACCCCAATGAGTGTGTGTGTGTGTGTAGAAATGAGGAGAGCCTCACTTCTATTTATATTCTTTTGTTCACTTTATTTCCGCTCCATCACGTTGGCCTCACTTGACAATTACTTACCAGGGCCGACTTCTCTAGGAGAGTCTAATAACCCTAGTTCCCCACAACTATGGGGACTTTTCCCTCCGATCAACAAGGAGGGTTAACCTTAACTCAATTGTGGGGACTATTTCCCTAACTTACAATGGAGGGTTAACCTCAATGGTTTTGCATGACTTGTTTACATTACAGATACTTCCCGATAGGAACATTGGGGTATAATACATAAGATATACAATTGAATACATTCCGAATTTACAAATACATCAACACTCCCTCTTAACTAGGAAGGTATTCTCTCGACACAATTTATCAGCACAGGCCTTATTCTCTATATTATATGGATCATCATCAAGTCATCTTCATCAATTCTGGATCATCACTTGATCTGGAGCATCACTGGATCATCACTTGATCTGGAGCATCACTGGATCATCATCAAGTTTGGATCATCACTTGATCTAGATCATCACTAGATCATCATCAAGTCTGGATGATCACTTGCTCTGGAGCATCACTGGATCATCACTTGATCTGGAGCATCACTAGATCATCACTTGATCTAGATCATCACTGCTGGATCATCACTGGGTCATCATCACTGGTGATATCTCTTAATTCTACTCGTCACAGGAAGTTCTACAGAGCCAACCCTTTTTCATGCTAGGTGTAGGCCTAGCCTCCATGTAGGTCTTTATCGATAGAGCCAACCCTTTTTCATGATGGATGCATATCTACAAAGCCAGTCCTTTTTCATACTGGATGTAGTCCTCTACAGAGCCAACCCTTTCTCATGCTGGATGTATCATCACAGAGCCAGCCCTTTTTCATGCTGGATGTGTCATCACAGAGCCAACCCTTTTTCATTCTATATGTGGCACCAACATAGAGCTAGTCCTTTTTCATAATAGATGTGTCATCACAGAGCTAGTCCTTTTTCATACTGGATGTGGCATCTACACAGAGCCAACCATTTTTCATACTGGATGTGTCATCATAGAGCCAGTCCTTTTTCATACTGGATGTGGCATCACAGAGCCAGTCCTTTTTCATACTGGATGTGGCATCTACATAGAGCCAGTCCTTTTTCATACTGGATGTGTCATCACAGAGCCAATCCTTTTTCATACTGGATGTGGCATCATAAAGCCAGTCCTTTTTCATATTGGGTGTGGCAACTACATAGAGCCAGTCCTTTTTCATATTGGATTTGTCATCATAGAGCCAGTCCTTTTTCATACTAGATGTGGCATCATCACATCTATTTGACCATGGAAGGAACCAATCCTATCATCATGTTAGAAAGACAAAGCTCTTACATCTGACTATGGAAGGAACCAATCCTCTCACCATGTCAGAAGGGCACAACACTTACATCTGACCATGGGAGGAACCAATCCTACAACCATGTTAGAAGGGCACAACACTTACATCTGACCATGGATGGAACCAATCCTACCACCATGTCAGAAGGGCACAACACTTACATCTGACCATGGGAGGAACCAATCCTACCATGTCAGAAGGGCTCATGGACTCATCACTTCCTCTTGGAAGAAACCTCGATTTGGAGAACACCAAGATTCTCCCTGAAGTACTCAAACTTCACTCTAGCCATTTATAGCATAGAATCACATCAGGAATGATTACATCCAAGTATAACCTGCGAGCTTCATCAGGACCTATTACATCCAAGGACAACCTATAGGATTGTTTACGTCTAATCCACCTACGAGCTTCGCCAGGATTTTATGCTCAAACAACCTGTCTCACTGACTATGCTAGAACTCCCTCTTTCAAGAGATCTTGATCTGGATCACATATAGGAACTTCACTGCTCCTCTCTAATTTCATATTGAAGTAGCATCCCGAAGTGCTATTCTTCTTAATGGCACTTCCTGCCCAATCCAAATCCACATAACCATCCAAGTTAATATTCAGATTCGTATCATGCTTGAACCCATACTCAACTCTACCATTCATGTACCTCACTGCATGCTTTGCAACCATCAGGTGAACATGTCTCAATGTGTTCACAGCAAATCAAATATCCGGTCTCGTATTCGTCAGGTACATCGAGGAACAAATCATCTGACGATACATCGTGGCATCAACCGACTATGATGAAGCAACACTCAATAGCTTCAGTTTCGATGCGATAGGTGTGGTCCAAGGATAATTTTAGGGGCGAATTTTATCCCAGTGGGCTATTTTTCCATGTTTTTCTCCCAAAAAAGATTTGCCATTTTGCATTTTTTGAAGCCCTATTTCACCCAATTTTGATGGGGTAAAATTTTTTCACCCTAAAAACCACCAAATTATTATATAAATGATATAAAATACTTGGAAATTAAATTATTTTTTGAAAAATATCGCCAATCATTTTATAGTTGGCATTTTAAGAATTGGTAATATTTGCCAACATTTATACACTTTTAAATAAGTATGGTTCCTTAAAATCGTCCTTGGTGTGGTCATAGTCTTGCAGTCCATCATCTTGAACATATTTAGGATCTCTATTGCATAATTCCCTTGTCCCAGGGAGATTCCATCCGCATTCTGCCACACCTCCATGCCTAGAAAGTGGTGTATCATATCCAAGTCCTTCATTTTGAACTCGACAACAAGTCTCCTTCTTGCAACTTTAATGAGTTCCTCTTTTCTGTCAAGAACAAGTCATCGACATATAACAAGAGCATCACTGGTCTTCCACCTTCAAATTTGAAGTAAAGTTTGGAATCCACTTTACTCTCAGTAATGCCTAGAGTCATCAGTAATCTGTCCATCATGTCGTACCATGTCAAGCCTCAGGATCTTCTGCAATCACTCCCTCTAAAGCGAGGCATCATACTCCCTTTGTCTTTCATACTCTATGAACTGAAACATTCTGTATTGGAGTGACAAGTAGCTTCCTCTGCTACTAATATTCTATGTATCCATCTAGGGTCACTGGATACCAATATCCTCTATATTGAACCTTTTCAAAAGTTATTCTCGCACCCATCCGTGAGCTTGTCATCCTCTATAGGATTTCATCTTCAACCTTGTAGCAAAGATTAAGATCTTCATCACTCTAGGTGATATTCAAGCTCCTAATGTATGTTTTATCCCATGGGTGTCTTCTAAGCTCGTAAAATGCCTTCTTTCATTTGAACACATAATTATGTCTGTCATTTGTCTTTCTAGTGGCTGCAAATGTCTCTTTGTAGTCTATGCCTTCTTTCCGTGAGAAGCCTCGTGCTATGAATCTTTCCTTGTATCCCACAATGTTTCCATCTACTGCATGTTGGATCTTGTAGATCCATATGGAAGATACTACGGACTTCTCTTCAGGTCTCGATGCTGCATTCTAGACATCATTCTTCTTGAACTGGTACTCTCCTTCCCTTTCTTCTTGGATTCTTCTTCATAGCTAGAAGGTTCTTCATCAATGATGTCGCTCAATAGTGTTACATAAGTACACTGTGTCTGAGATCTCTTTTTTGAAAGTATCATCATATTATTCTTCATCTTGGATTCTTTCTTGAACTGTCGTCACTTGTTCTTCGGAACAAGTCTCATCCTTCTTTTCTTGTAGGCGATTGTACGCGATATTTCCTACAAGTCAAATGCACCA
This sequence comes from Pseudotsuga menziesii, assembly GCA_001517045.1. NCBI lineage: Eukaryota > Viridiplantae > Streptophyta > Pinopsida > Pinales > Pinaceae > Pseudotsuga > Pseudotsuga menziesii. The sequence continues at coordinate 182,918 of LPNX011117898.1, forward strand.
GTTGTATGACTAGAAACATTTCATAATAATGATAAATTATTATGCATAAAGATATAATCATGCAACTATTTTATCCAATACAACATTCATCCATATCTCACGGAAACTTTTCTAGATGCCTTCCATCTCTACCAAGACGACATTGAGATTGTGCACTAATCCAATATGTAAATAAAGAGGTTTCATTCTAGATAAGTAGCAATGGAGAGTTGTATAGCACCATGAGCTACTTACCCATCACATGCATATTAGTAGTATACTGTCATTAATTCAAACATTCTATCATGCATAATACATCAACTGAATATAAACAAATGCATAACAAAACAATATCATGAAATGACAATTGAATACTTACTTTTATTTGTTTCGTGGATAGACTCCTTCTTGAGCCGTCAGCTTCATCATCTTCTTCATTCATCATTTCTTATCCAAATGCTAAGATGGATATGAGCTTCTTCAAGAGTTGATTCCTTCGTATTCCTCATCGTTTGAGGGATCTTCTTTGGATGGTGAGAGCTTGATCTTCAGTGGCTCCCATCTTCTTTTCTCTTATTATGAGTCAAGCTTCTTCTTGTGTGTGCTCTTCCTAGAGTCTGCTGAAAGTTATCACTTCCTTCTAGCACACATTCCTTGAATGAATGAATCCCATGATATTGGGAGGCCATTCAAGGTGGTTATCACAAATTCTTCATTCTCCACTTCTTCTTCTACTACTTCATGTTGTTCTTTGATTTGAGAGACCCTTGTAAAGTATGACTGTATGGTCTCTGCATTCTGGATATTCACATTCTTCAACTGGTTTCTTAAAGTCATCTTCTGATTTATGTTCTTCCCTTCAAATAGTTTGGTCAAGGAGTCAAACATCTCGTTCGGTGTCTTTAGGGAAGAAACTTGTGGTATAAGGTGATCTGTGATTGAATCAGAAATGATCTTCTTGGCCTTGACCAAGTTCTTCTTGTGTAAGGCTTTTAGCCTCATCTCCCTCTGGAACTGGAACCTTTCCACTTATATAGGTGTCCAATTCATTTTCTTCAAGAATTAGTGAGATCCTATACTTCCATGCCTGGAAGTTGTCAACCTCACCAAGATTGTCATCAAGCTGGTGTGATTAGTCATTTTGAAATGAGAACCTCAACTGTAAATAGCAAAAGATTAGATCTTACCGATTTGAGGTGTCTGTCCTGGTTCCAGAGCTGGTTGATCTAGGGTTTGTAAGAGAAACCCTAATTTTCAAAACTTGGAATCTTTTAGATCTGATTGGATAGAAAGATATAAATCTTCAAGATGAGCTATCCAATGTACTCCTTTTCTGAAAACAGTGGAGCGAAGCTCCCAGAACAGGAAGCCCTAGTTTTCCAATTTCTTCTATAGAAATGCCTGATACTATTTCTATGGTATCTCTGCAATTAAGACTCCTTTGTGTCTAAAATTTTGTATTGAGGTAACCTTGTCTGTCCTATTTCCAACACCATAGGTTTTACTAGAATTGGTTTCACCAATTGGGACTTATGAGAATTTTCCCAAGGTGACTTATTTCAGGACTGTTCAGCATAGCTAACTTGTAAGGACTTCCACGTGTCCCTATTTCATGATCAGGGTCTGAAACATTTACGACATAAATTCTAATCGCTGCCCTATATGGAACATCTTACAAAACTTCATTTTCATCTTTGTAGCCGTAGATTTGAAATTCTCCCCAGGTGTCCTGTTTAGGGATGAATCCTAGAAGAGGATGAAACCCTAAATTGGAGAAACCCTAAATTGGAGGAATCATATCTCCTAGAATATAGTGAATCTGAGTCTGAAACTTTTACAAAGGGTACATCAAGAATTTACCTTCGGCCTATGAAAGTTTCAGCTCCTTATCCTTCTCCAATATTAAGCTATAGCGAATGTACCAAAAATACCAGTTTTAGTATTTTAGGGTTTTTTAGGCCCGAGGTCAAACTAGGGTTTGACTTTCCTGGAGTTTCACCCAACCAAAAATCTCGAACCAGGTCTCTAAACTTTGATTTTGATGAGGAGAGTAATCCTATGATGTGCTCACTCAAAAATTTCTCTTCTATAGAAATCCCTAACTTCCTGCAGCAACAACTGAAAATGTTCGGAATCAAAGTCTGCTTCGATAGAAAGATGGGCCCTTTAATGGAGAGTCCTCCTAGAATCCTTTTGCTGATGGATTGTGGAGAGAGACACAAAAAGTAAGAAGCCCTAGCTTCTGCAGCTGCACAATGTCTTCTTCTTAGGTTAGCTTTGATACCATGCTAGATTTTTATCATTTAAGCAATATGATCTAGGATCTTATCTGAGAGAATAACATGCACAAAAAAAATCACAAGAGACAAGAGACACAAAGAATTTTCCTTGGGGAAACCATAAAGGAGAAAACCCTGCAACTTCCTCAGAGATAGAATGAGCACCAATGGTAGCAGCAAAACCCAAAGACATAAAATATGATCTCCAACAACTGTTCTCTCTCTCTCTCACTTGAGAGAGGTTCTCCTCTCTCACTCATGCACCCCAGTGAGTGAGTGTGTGTGTGTAGAAATGAGGAGAGCCTTACTTCTATTTATATTCTTTTGTTCACTTTATTTCCACTCCATTAAGTCAGCCTCACTTGACAGTTACTTACCAGGGCCAACTTCTCTAGGAGATTCTAATAACCCTAGTGCCCCACAACTGTGGGGACTTTTCCCTCCGATCAACAAGGAGGGTTAACCTTAACTCAATTGTGGGGGATATTGCCCCGACTTACAATGTAGGGTTAACATCAATGACTTTACATGACTTGTTTACATTACAGATACTTCCTGATAGGAACATCGGGGTACCATACATAAGATATACAAATGAATACATTTTGAAGTTACAAATACATCAACAATATTCACTTTGAATTGCTTTTAGTGTTTCAAATGTGTAATTCTTAGCGAAATCAACCATAGAGAAAATCGTCCCTACTGGAAAAACGTCACCTGATTTTTTGAATTGTATGTCTTTCCATCATGGTCTATGTGAATGTTTGATGTATTTATAAATTTATTTTTCAATCTTCTTCAAAAACTCTATAACATTGATTTTATCTTCTTGTAAATCTATCTTTTTTGAAAGAGCATTTGTAGAACTTGTAGAATTGTGGGAATAAGTGACATATTCATATCTCTTCTGATCAACTATTATATTTCACAATGACTGATCATTAATATCAATAGGATATTTATGGTGGAATAAAGCTAGATTTTCATCATGATCACATTTCTTTCAATTGACACATCTTTTGTTGTAAAATATCTCATGACTATCTCTTTCACATAGAATTTCAGATATAAAAGCACAAATTGTGGAAAGAGGTGAATTCGGCCAAAATGTTTTACCAAAATGAAGGAATGTGTCATAATATAATTCAAATTCAACATGATAGAGACAACGACATGTGTCACTAATAGTGATAGGTCTAACATACCATGGATTATGTTGTACAAATGTATTAATTGACAAATTCACTTCTCTGTGTTCATCTTTGAATTTATTGAACAATTGTATTTGAGTAATATCCAATATATGTTTTGGATGGATTTCATATTGACTTCAAGATATTCTTTGTTGTATCACATCCCTTGTATTTGGTGAAATACGATAATTTTCCACCCAATATTCATGCATCATAGCTTTAACACTTTCACTGAGCCTATCTTTATAGGGTTGTCTAAAACTAATTGCCCAACAAGAAAGCTCATCATTTGCATCTATTTGTAATTGAAATTTGTTATATTTGTAGAATGTTTTCCGCGAAGTTCCAATAACTTTTGCGATCTGCATTGTCAAACATTTTTTTCTAGTACTAGATGAAACAATCATTGTTTGTATTATTCTACATGTAACACTAGTATCTTTATTTCTGGATTTTCCAATAGTTTTTATTGCATTGGCTATATTTTCGAACACATTTTGCTTCACCTTTGAAGCTTTTGTCTTCTTTTGAATACTCAATAATGACCAAGCTTCCCTCAACTTCATGGAGACTAACAAACACCTCAAAATTTGAGCTTTTGTTGCCACTGATTTTTTTTCCAGAAATTGTTCATATATCTATTCAGCATGATATCGTACAATATGGTAAGTTTTTGTGTTTCGGAATTTTTCTCTATGAACATTCTGTAACATGTCGTCTTCAATGATAAATCCACCTATATATATTTCAATTTCAATTTTAATTTAGCATATTTCAAATATACTTAACTTGAAACATAAAAATATGACTCATAATTATAAAAACAATTACATGGTTTAAAATATTTTAATAACCAATATTTTTTTGTTTTTTAGTGGTTCACCATGGAAGCCCAATTTACACCATGGCTACGTCCACTTGGAAAAATATCTTATACTTGCTAGGAAAGTATACATGAACTTGGGCATCATTAATCATGATAAACAACTAACCAAACTAATATTTCATTACATACAAGTGCTCCCAAGGAGCAAATGTCCCCAACGAGATTCGAACCCGGGTGGGGAGCGCAATAACGAAATCTCCCAACCACCCGAGCTACGCCCAATGGACATTTTAATAACCAATATATATATATATATATATATATATATATATATATATATATACCTCTACTGGATTGAAGATGTGCATCATTTTCGGATTCATCAATGTCTTCAACATCTTGATCAACATTAGGACATAAATTTGTATCGCATTTGGAAATTATTTTAAAAAATACAATCTTTTACAAAAACCGATTACTGCATTTTAAACAAATTTACAATATGGGTACATACCTAGTTCAATTTCTTGTTGAGTTTGATTTGGACATTCATATCATCAACATTTTGATCCAAATCTCTAATTATATCATCATTAGTGATGTCCTCAATATTTGTACTCTTTTGTTTCTTTTTTTCATGGTATTTGAGTCCTTGCTTTTCATTATGTAAGGCATCATCTTGAGTGCGATCAGATTTCCTCTTTTGCGCTAATATTTTGTTTCCCATGATTATTCAATGTATACCTTCATCTTAGAATAAATTGTCCTGGAGAGAATCTTAATCATCAAAGAAAAAAAAACTCACCTTAAAAGACTTGTCCATAAAAGATTGCTCAAAATAATTAAAAAAAAAATTCACCATAGAATAAATTGGTGAAGAATCCTTAAGAAAAATTGTACCATATAATATTTCCCTAAAACATCTTCACTAAAGAAAAAAAGTTTCCACCTTAGAAGATAATTTCTAAGAACACTTTACTATAAACAATTTCCAAAAAAAATCTTCATTATCAAAGAAAAATAGCCTCCATCTAGAAGATAATTTCTAAGAACATTTTACCATAAAATTTTTTCCCAAAAAGAATATTACGATCAAAGAAAAAGAGCCTCCATCTCAGAAGATAGTCTGTAAGAACATTTTACCATAACAATTTTTTCCAAAAGAATCTTTGCACCGAGAGAAGCGAGGTGCTCTCAGCCCAGTATGGGGGAGATCCTGTCACGTTAGTCACATTATGCTAGCCGACATTAAAAAAATATTATGTTAACCGACATAAATAAAAAAATAAAATTATATTGTGGATTCAAATATTTTTATAGTAATTAAAAGAATATAGAGAAAAACATGTAGCCTAATTTATCAAATAATAAAAATCAATAATAAAACTAAATGAAAATTAATTAAAAGATCCATGTTAAATGCAGATTTATCAAACACTCAAGGGATCAAAATGTTTGAGGTGTAACTTTTTATGAACATTTAAAATTTTAAGATAAAAATAACTTACACCTTAAAAAATTGGTTCCTTCTCGGTGCTTTCTAGATCTAGGTTTAAGATGGATCTATGCTGGTTATTATCAAAGAAAAAGAGCCTCCATCTCAGAAGATATTTTCCAAGAGCATTTTACCATAACAAATTTTCCAAAAGAATCTTTACTATCAAAGAAAAAGAGCCTACATCTTAGAAGATAAGTTTTAAGAACACTTACCAGAAAAATTAACCCTTGTCTATAAATGTGTAAAATGACAATCTTTTTAAAAATACGAAAATATGTGTAAAAATGATTATTATAAATATGAATCTAATCAGTTTTTCAAAAAGGCACGTCAAGTTTTTTCCAGCTGATGAAAAAAAATAAAAAATTTTGGTCGAACTCTTTTCCATCCGTTAAAACTAACTTTCGACCAACCTATTAGTTCGACCGAACTTTTTTCCATCTGTTAAAACTAACTTTCAGTCAAAATATTGGTTCGTCTGAAAACCTGTAAATATTCAGAAATGGTATTCCATCATATTTTCGAGTCTTCTTCCAATTTCAGAGAGATCAGATCATATGAAATACTTAGAATTTCTCTTGACAAATAATACCATTAGTTGCATAATTCAATCTACTTTCTATAGATGCGAATTTTGTTGAATTTGGTGTGATCCACTAATTTTATTTATTATTTTTCTTAGAAGGTGTCTAGATTTCTTCAAAATTTAATAGAATTCAATGAAATGAAAATTCAATAACTTCATAAAGACACAGTGAAAAAATTTGGAAAAATCATGGGACAAAACCTTGATGTGTTTTCTTCAAAAGGGTACTTTCAAGTTTTTTGTTTTGAATTGGAAATTAGGGAAGATGTTGTGCCGAAATAAACATGTCAGTTTTATGTTAGTTTTTCAGATTGGTCCACTTCAAAAAATTCTAATAATTATTGTATGTGGATGTTGGATACAAACTTATAGTAAGACATTAGTACAATATTTCTATATCATCATAGCATATTTTGTTTTTAATGAACAATAGTTGAATGACGAATAAATTGTAGTAAAAAAACATGACTATTTATCATTATTTCATTAATTAAAAACATACTATCAAACACTTGCAAAAATAACATATCAAATGCCAATAAAAAAAATCTAAAAAATAACCGATAGAAAGCTAACACAATTATATACAAGTTTTGTTTTTACTACAAAATGAAATTCTAAACACAAATCTAATTTTTCTTTGCTCGAAGTTGAGAAACTTGCAAAAACAACACTGCTTTTCTCATAACCCCCACCCCCAAAATAGACACCCAGATTCATGATTTCACCCTAATTAAAGATGAGACATTCAACCAATAAGGAAAACATAATCTAAGGTACATCACAAATATGTCTATGTGAGTAAAGATATTGTTGTTGAACACAAGGAAGATGAGTTAGTCAATGACCAATGATGAAAGCCATCTACCAAGCACAATACAACCTACCAATGATGAAAGTAAGTTCCAAGGTGATATTAACTCTGTTAGCTCTCCAGGAAACTCCTCTAGGTTGTAGCTCGAGGATTCCTGGTAACTTCAATGTTTCTTCAATGGTTTACTAAATGGATCAGGTCAAATGACCTACAAGACCTCACTCACTCAAGACATGCATAAAACTCAATAAAAAAGATAAGGCTTCTAACTATCAATGTTAAGAGGGTTGATAATAAGGTGAATAAATAGAGAACTCACTATGCTAGCAGATTCATATATAAAGCAATCACATATGAATGGCTAATCATAACAACGAAAAATACTTGCAATTCAACTCATCAACACATAGATAGGATGACATCTATCTGGTATTAGATAAAAAGAATAAACTTGAATCAGACATTCAAGCAAGAGTACAGAACAGAAAAGAGATGGAACCTAAACATATAATGGCAAAAGAGCTTATATTAAATGATGAATAACATGAGAATCTTGATAACAATAAGGGTCTAAAAATCTCCAAAGTCGAACCCTTTATTCAACATTAGTTTAGGCTTTATAGCCTTTACAAAATTTATTTCAGATCTTGAAAAGTTGGATCTGATTTACTAAAAATAGATAACATAACTGTTTTTGCAAAAATTAGGTCAAAAACCCTAACTTAAGTGCTAGTCTATCTAACTCTAATACTTGTTCACTCCTTGAACTCTTTAATAACTGCAGTGCTCGCTGAAGTAGAACTAGGACCTGTTATTTGACAAATAAGTCATGGTTTGTCAAACGTAGGTAGGGTTTGTGATCCTTTTCACCTCGCTGGCACCTTCAAAACTAGAACATACACAATCTACTGGTGCCTTTAATTAATCTTCAACTTCATAACTCATCCCTGAGGTGTTTGGATCAATCAAAATTGGTTCTGTGTGGAAGCATGTGTTTCTGCACTGTTCTGTGTTTTCGGTGGCTAAGAAAACAAAATTTTGGGTTTGTAAGCTGCCACAAGCTCTGTTTCTGCAAAATTTTAATTAGTCTTTTAATCACCCTTTTATAGTTTTACTTCTGTCTTTTTGGTACTTCTTCAACCTGCATAAGGTTCGGAAGAGCAGCAACATCATGGGATGCCTCAGGATCCTGAAGGCTTATTGCTGCCTCTATTAGGGTTTCCAGCTCAAGGTGAGCTTGAGAGTTAGGGTTTGAATTTTTCTACTGTAACCTCGATAGTCTGATCATCCTGTAGAGCCTGGAGTTGTCCTTCATTAATTTTAGATTTCTTTTTTTCTGCAGGATATACATCCCTCTCATTTCAAGAAGAGAATTATGAAATTCAGTATTTTTCTTGGTTAATCTTGCATTAGTTCTTTTGATTTCTCTCTCTAAGAACTCTAGTTCATATATTTTCCCTAATAGCTAGTTGATTCTTTGGGACCTAGGTTTTCTAGAGGAATCCTCTGCCATTGGTTCATCTTGACCCTCCCTTGGTGTAGGTGAGGGAAACTCCTCATGTTCTGCTGCAACATGCTTTGTTAGGTCAAGTTCCTACTCATCTTCTTCTTCAGAGTCCAAATAAGGTAGGTTGAGTATATTTTTACCTTGTACTGGAGCCTCCTCCTCCTTTCCACTGAAATTCAGATTTCTCTTGGCTTTGTTGGTCTTATAAGTTGGAGAGGCCTGATCCACTGCCACTAGAGAGATGGCCCTCCTCTTCCTCTTACCACTTCTAGGAGTGGTGGACTTCTTTGAAGGAGACTTTCCTTTGTCTTCTGGCTGCAAGCCTGTCTCAAAGTCATTCCAAAATAAGAAGTATGAAGGTTCAGTGGGATTTACTTCTATGTCAAACTCAATGGGATAGCCTTCCTGCAAGTTTGGTGGGCTGAGCTTTGACCTAATGGGCCATCTTGGTCATGCTCTTGTGTAGGTAGAAAGGCAGGTTCAGCGGGCTCCTTCCAGTGAAATGGCTCATCAATTTAAAGTGGTATATCATCACCCTGTTAAACCTACCTTCACAAGTTATATAAACCGAGATTACTTTCAATAACTGCTGCCACTTCTCCTCCAACCAAGTTGAAGGGATGCTTTTCTTCCATACTACATTCTTGTGTTCATGATTCAAGTAAGACTTGAATTCCACATCCTTCGTGATGGTGGTTTTGAACCATTTCTCCCCAGTCCTTGGGATTTCTGGTACTTCTACTATTAGGGCCTCATCAACATGGAACTCTTCTTTGCCTATCAATGCCTTTGAGCCATCAAAAGAGAGAGCAAAGGCTTCTGCCATTTGCTGGTGGGATCCTTGAATTTTCTCACAGAACTTGTAACAGCCTGCATCTTTTAAGAATTGGCATACTTCTGGGTGTGACTCGAGATAGCCAATGTCCCCCAATTCCTGTATGAGGGCAGGTCCTCCTCCTTTCTTCATTACTGGACTGCTCTCCTTGTACCTGCAAAAATCAAAATTCAAACCCCGTGGAAGGTAATTACCGTGCTGGATTTGGGAAGGGCTTGGATCAGTGAGGATGCGTGTAGGAAAATGTGGAATGGACTGAGGAGAGGATGTTGATTTTGAGGGGCTGATCAGTGATTGGTACTTGAGCGGGGGGACAGTAAGTTCTAATGAGAACCATGAGATGGCCAGTGCAGTGATCATTTTAACTGGGACTTAACGCTTTGTGGTGGTTTGGCTGCAGTCACGAGACAGGTGGAGGGTAGCTAGGGTTTGGGTCTCTTATCCATCACTTTAGTTTCATAGCGACCTCTTCTTTACCAGCTCATGACTTTTTCGTAGTCCCAGTATTTTCGATGGTTAAGTGCTCGATAATGGTGCTCCTCATGCTGACGATGGTTTATTTTGATGGATGCACTAACCATTTTCTTCTTTTGGTGCTTTCGATGGTTAAGGTAATCTTGGATCCAGTTTTCAGCTGCCAAACGTTGGGATTTTCAGTGGCTAGTGAACTGTTGAGAAGTTTGCCTAAGCCACCGAAAGCTTTTCTTCAAAATTATATTAAAAAATGAAGTTAATGAGATTTAGGTGGTTAATGTATTCCTGGATCAAACTGTTAAGCTACTGAAAGATGGGCTTTTTGGTGGCTAATGAACTGTTGAGAAGTTCGCCTAAGCCACTGAAATCTAAACTTTGATTTTTTATGGAAAAATAGAGCACAAGGCGTTCCAACTTTGTTAAACATACCAACATATTCCATAATGTGCCTTGAAATCTTGATCACTATGCAAAAAATAAATTTTCTAAGTTTGACCTAGTGAAGACTAATTTATTTAGGAGATAACATCTGGCTCCTACTCGGGGACGGGAACCTTCCTGTGAGGTCCCAAGAACCCCATGCCAAATGCCTTTCCTGAAAAATAAGAATTAAACCTATATTCTACTGTTCCATTAGGATGGAGTTTATTTTGCAAAAACAAAAACAACAAAAATAATATTTTACAATAATAAGGATTTAAAGCCTTTTATGAAATAGAGTTTTAGAAATCGCCCATTGACTAGGCCATCAAACACCTCCTTGCCTTCCAAATGTTGTAGTTTGAAAGTGTTGTTCTGTTTTACCCGAGCTATCAAAAAAGGGCCTATCCATAGAGAGTCAAATTTACCATGCTTTCCCTTGTCCTACATGACAACATCCCATTTGAGAACCCAATCTCCACCCTAAAAATTGTCCACCTTTGCCTTCTTGTCAAAAATAATTTTAATCTTCTTTTGATGAGCTTCTTACTTCTCCACCACCTGTTCCCTAAGTTGCGGCAACTCCACCAAATCAAGCATCCTCCTTACCATATCATTTGGTTCATCCTGTTCCTCCTGAAAGAATTTTGCAATTGGTAGAATCAGCTAAATGGGAAAAATGGCCTCAGTATCACAAACCAACTTGAAAGGAGAAGTCCTTATGGATTTTTTGTGAGTCACTCTGTCATCCCATAGAGCAAACTTTAGCTTAGAATCCCAACTCTTCTGATTATTCTCCAATAGCTTTTTGATGATTCTAACTAGGATCTTATTGGATGACTTAGCAAGGCCATTTCCTTGAGGGTAATAGGAAGTGGAATGCACCAATTGAATGCCCATTGACTCACACATGTTAACCAATGCCCCAGCTTTAAAAGTTGGTGCATTATCAATCACTAGCCTTACTGGGAAACCAAATTTGATAAATATGTTCTCATATAAAAACTTCATAATGACTTGGTGAGAGGCATTCCTTGTGGGGACTGCCTCTATCCACTTGGTGAAATAATCAGTGGCTACTAGGATCCACTTGTGTTGACCACTTGATGAAGGATTTATCTCACCAATGAAATCAATACCCCACTATTGGAAAGGACCATTCACTACAAAAGGTCTAAGGGGCAAATATCTGAGCTGTTGCTTTCCTATGAATCTTTGGCACTTGTCACGAGCTCTTACAAAGGTACACACATCAGAGAAAAGAACAGGCCAATAGTGCCCAGCCCTCAGAATCTTGTGGGCTGTGGTATTCCAAAAAGGATGGCCCCCATATGTTCTTGAATGAAACTGATGTATGACTTGAACTTACTTTTGTTTATCTAAGCATCTCAACAAAACACCAGAAGGATCTTTCCAATACAACAACTTATCAATTATACAAAATTTAATAGACTTAAGCTTGAGAGCTCGTGCCTGAGTCAGAATAAGCCTAGGGGGAAATTCTAAAATTTGCAAGAAATGAATAATACTTGAGTGCCACTCACATGAGGACAAGTTCTTAGCCACCTGTTGACTGTCATGCTGCTCCTGAACTGTTTCTGCTACTACCTCTGTCTGCAGGTTTGCTAAAGTTATACCAATGAAATTTATTCTTAGTAGATTACAATTTTCTTTAGCCATGAGCTTAGCTAGCCCTTGGCCTTTCACTAGCTTGGTGGGATTTACTTCTATGTCAAACTTAATAAGCTTCACAATCCATTTAGCTCTCTTTCCATCAATGTCATGCTGGGTTGAGACATCCTTCACAGCAGCTGAAGGGACATAGGCAAGGACCTTTGCATGTAGAATGTAAATCCTGAAGGCTTTCAGTGACTTAATGAGAGCATAGGCCTGTTTCTCAATAGGATCATATTTCAATTCAGCATCCCTCAATGTCTTGCTGAATAAGGCAATGGGGTGATCAAAGCCTTCATCATGTTTATGTAACAAAAATGCTGCCACTATGTCATAGGAAGAAAAGGAGAAAATGTACAAACCCTTGGTGTAGTTTGGACTAATCAGAGTGGGAGCGTCCATGATAGCCTTCTTGATGGATTCAAAAGAGTCTTTTGCTTACTCTGTCCACTTGATTTTAGCTTCCTTCCTCAACATAGAAGTTATGTGTTTTACCAACTCAGAAAAATTTGGGATAAACCTTTTGACAAAATTTATCTTACCTAGGAATGACTGAATGTCCTTTTTTGACCCAGGTATGGACAACTTCTGGATTGCTTCAACTCAAACATGATCAATCTTCACACCTTCTGTTGAGACTATGTGACCTAGGAGTTTTCCCTTCCTTAGAGAAAATTGATACTTCTTTGGGTTCAGGGATATCCCAAACTCTCTACATTTCAAAAACACCTTCCTCAAGTGTTGTAAATGTTCTTCATGGCTGTTTCAGGGAGAAATTTACCAATTTATCCATGAGCAGGGTATTTCTCCCTTTTTATAGGTTTAAAGGAGACATCATTATGATCAAAAATCTCTTCTAGGGGCACCAGACCTTGGGGTATATAATTGCTAGGTAGCTGAACAATATTCTGATCTCCTATTTTATCTCCTGATTTGAGCTTCTGGGATTCTTCCATATTTAGGTTTTCTTGATCAATATCCATATCAGAAAACTCATCTACGACCTGGAGGAATTTACTGAGTTCATCATCATTTTCAAAAAATTTCCAAAATTTCACATTATCATGGAGGGATGGCTTGTACTTGACTTGGATCTCATAGCTCAACTTAGGAGGCAAAGGGGGAATGAACATACTTGTAGAGATAGCAAGGGAATCATCTAGATGGTTCATAGCCCTAGGTATATATGAGAGTTCAAAAAACATGAAAGAGTCCCTGAGTTTCCATACCTCATCTCTATATGGATTCAGCCTGACATTCTTTTCTTGAAAAGTATTGTTCACCTGCTGTATGATGAGATCTACATCTCCAAATATCTTCAGGCACATGATTCCCATTTCCTTGGCAGCCTTCACTCCCAACATCAATGCCTCATATTCTACTATGTTGTTAGTAGTCTTGAAATCCATCTTATAAGACAAATGTATAGTCTCCTTTGAAGGAGAAATCAGGATTATACCTGCACCTGCTGAGGCTTGAGTGCTGGCCCCATCAAAAATCATGCTCCAGACAGAGGTGGTTACTTCCTCAGGTGGCTGATAGGTAGGCCTTGTAATCTGCATGGATGTTGGCCGGGAATCATCTATCTGCAGGATGCATGCCCCAAATTCTGTGTCTATTGCATATATGGGATGATTTATAGATTTCTTGGCATCACTAATGGTGTAGGTGAACTGGTTCTCTCTGTAGAGTCTCTTGGTCTCCCCTCCAAACATTGGGATTGTAGCATATGTAAGATCCATCTGAAGGGTACCACCCAGCCTTTTAATCCATGAGCGAGACAAAAGGAGGCCAAACTTAGGTGGGATGTCAGCCACTACTATGTCCATCACTATGCTTTTTGAAGGCAGTTGGGAGAGGTTTATGACAAGGTCTTTGATGAGGCCTAGGAATTTGACCTTCCTAGAGTCAAAAGAGAACAGATCATGGTAGGGTTTTGTAATACTGAGGCCAAGCGCATCCATCACTGCTTTTGGCATTAGGTTATGGGATGCTCTTGAGTCAAGCAAACAGTTGTGAAGGACTTTATCATGGATGTTCAAAGATATGTAGAAAGGTGGGCAAGACTCATCCAGCTCTTTGATCATAGGACCTAGGATTACTGTGGGCTTATCATCTTGCAATTTCACAAAGTCAGCATCTATAGGTGTCCTTGACTGAAGATATTTTAGTATGGATGACTTGAAGGCATTATTCTTCATCAGCTCTATTAAGGGGAAAGGGATTTTTAACTTCTGAATTTCTGACTCAAGATTGAAGAATAGGATAATTTGTCAGGATTTCTTACCTCTTGTGGTGTGGCTTTGAGCTGAATAGGATCATGGGCTGATGGCTGTAATGGACTTTGCTGTTGTTTTGGAGGAGCAACCATCTTTTTTGCGGGAGAAACAATATTTTTAGCAGGAGGAGCAGGCTTCTTTGTAGGGGCAAGACTCTTCTTCATAGGGGAAACAATTATGGATCTCAAATTATAACCTTCTTAATCATCTGCCTGATACAAATATTCTTCCATGATCTGCTCATTCATGAGGGCTTCCTCATAGTCTTCCTGTTTCAGGAAAGAGAGATCTATTTCATCTTCCATACAGTTGATATTGTCTTCTATCTCCCCTTCTTCCTGAGCAAACTCTTGTTCTTCTTCTAGCACAACATTCTAAAAAGGAGCTCTGATTATTTGATCCTCATCTTGATTCCTATCCCTTTGAAGGATCTGAGCTGGTGGGATGTTTCTTCTCTAAGGGGTGAAATTAGGGTTTCTGGGAGAAAAATCATTTGGCCATTTACCTCTCACAGGTATTTTCCCTTAGTCTTTAAGTCTAGACATTTCAGCTATTAGACTATCCAACATTTGGGTCATTTTCTCCATTTTATTCTTTGATGAAGAAGCCCCTAGAGGATCTGAGGGTTGCTTCTTCCTGTCCATTTTTCCCTTAACCTTTTGAGATGCAACAATATTGGACTCAACTTCAAGAGCAACATCTTGCATGAGTGACAGAGAAGCCAATCTTCTTTCACTAAGAAGAATAGAGAACTCAGAATCAAAGGCATTGCCATAGGTGATTTTGGCTGAAGTGCTAGTTGGCTTGATATCAGCAGGGATGTTGCTGAACATCTTGTTAAATCTTTTGGTGAAGTTGGAAACAAAATCACCATTCTCTATCCTCGGATTGCTAAATTCAGTGATATAGTAAAGTTGGTTTCTTCTTTATCCCCAATGCTTCAAAAATATGTCATCTAGGGCTTCAATGCCATCTATTGATCCAACAGGCAACTCTTGAACCATTTCCTAGCCTGACCATCTAGACTTTGCACAAAAACACTAGTCCACACATCCTCTTGTTTAATTTTTATATTCTCAGCATAACTATAGAATACCTCTAAGTGTTCTTCAACTGTGAAATCTCCCTCTCCAATAAACTTAGGCATGTATTTGAGATAATCTCCAGTAGGCATAGCAGAGAGGGGGTTAGGCAAATTTAGAGGAGCATATCTGGCAACAAGGATCCTTTCCATTTTTGTCAGAGGGGTATCCATATTGGATGTGGGTATGGAAAGGGAAGAAGGAGATAATGCTGGTGTGGGTAGTAGTTGAGAGAGTATTTGGGGTGGATTTATCTCAGTGGAGTTGCCAGGGATTGGATCTACATAAGCAACAGTGCTTGAAGATTCCTCAACCCTAAAATTTTCTAATTCAATTATAAATTATTGAGAATTATATGTTTTAGCAGAAGAAGATTGAAATGGAGGTCTGTTTGATATAACAACAGAATTACATCTGGAAATACCTAATGTAGCTCCCCTTGCAGCTCTGGAGGTCTGTCTTAGTGAAGCCCTTGCTCTTCTTAAAATCTCTTCTGGATATGAAACATGTGTTACTGGTGGCCCTTGAGGGTTTGATCTGGTACTTTGTCTTCTTGAAGCCACCTTATCCCAATGGAGTTGCCAGATAGATGATTACAACCAAAATAGTTTCCAAAATTTTTCTATCATCAAAGTAGGATCTATGTCGTCCCCCAGGGAAGCTGAGCTTCAATCTCCTCTCCCCAGCAACGACGCCAATTTGTTAGCTCTCCAGGAAACTCCTCTAGGTTTTAGCTCAAGGATTCCTGGTAACTTCAATGTTTCTTCAATGGTTTACTAAATGGATCAAGTCATATGACCTACAAGACCTCACTCACTCAAGACATGCATAAAACTCAATAAAAAGATAAGGCTTCTAACTATCAATGTTTAGAGGGTTGATAATAAGGTGAATAAATGGAGAACTCACTATGTTGGAAGATTCATATATAAAGAAATCACATATGAATGGCTAATCATAACAAGGAAAAATACTTGCAATTCAACCCATCAACACATAGATAGGATGATAGCTATCTAGTATTAGATAAAAAGAATAAACCTGAATTAGACATTCAAGCACAAGTACATAACAGAAAAGAGATGGAACCTGAACATATAATGGCAAAAGAGCTTATATTAAATGATGAATAACATGAGAATATTGATAACAATAAGGGTCTAAAAGTCTCTGAAGTCGAGCCCTTGCTTCAACATTAGTTTTAGGATTTATAGCCTTTACAAAATTTATTTCAGATCCTGAAAAGTTGGATCTGATTTACTAAAAATAGATAACATAACTGTTTTTGCAAAAATTGGGTCAAAATCCCTAACTTAAGTGGTAGTCTATCTAACTCTAATACTTGTTCACTCCTTGAACTCTTTAATAACTACAATGATCGCTGAAGTAGAACTAGGCCCTGTTATCTGACAGATAAGTCACGTTTTGTCAAAAGTAGGTAGGGTTTGTGACCCTTTTCGCCTTGCTGGCACCTTCAAAACTAGAACAGACACAATATACTGGTGCCTTTAATTAATATTCAACTTCATAACTCATCCTTGAGGTGTCTGGATCAATCAAAATTGGTTCTGGGTGGAAGCATGTCTTCTTGCATTCTTCTGTGCTTTTGGTGGCTAAGAAAACAAAATTCTGGGTCTGTAAGTTGTCGCAAGATCTGTTTTTGCAAAATTTTAATTAGTCTTTTAATCATCCTTTTACAGCTTTACTTCTATCCTTCTAGTACTTCTTCAAACTACATAGGGTTTAGGAGAGCAGCAGCATCATGGGATGCCTCAGGATCCTGAAGGCTTATTGATTCCTCTACTAGGGTTTCCAGTGCAAGGCGAGCTTGAGAGTTAGGGTTTGAATTTTTTTGTTGTAACCTCGATAGTTTGATCATCTTGTAAATCTTGGAGTTGTCCTTCATTAATCTCATATTTCTTTTTTGCTGTAGGATATACATCCCTCTCATTTCAAGAAGAGAATTATGCAATTCAGTATTTTTATTGGTTAATCTTGCATTAGTTCTTTTGATTTCTCTCTCTAAGACCTCTAGTTCACATATTTTCCCTAATAGTTGGTTGATTCTTTGGGACCTAGGTTTTCTAGAGGAAACCTCTCCCATTGGTTCATCTTGACCCTCCCTTGGTGTAGGTGAGGGAAACTCCTCATGTTCTGCTGCAACCTACTTTGTTAGGTCAACTTCCTACTCCTCTTCTTCTTTAGAGTCTAAGTAAGGTGGGTTGAGTATATTTTTACCTTGTACTGGAGCCTCCTCCTCCTTTCCACTAAAATTCATATTTCTCTTGACTTTGTTGGTCTTAGAAGTTGGAGAGGCTTGATCCACTAGCACTAGAGAGATGGCCCTCCTCTTCCTCTTACCACTTCTGGGAGTGGTGGAATTCTTTGAAGGAGAATTTCCTTTGTCTTCTGGCTACAAGCCTGTCTCAAACTCATTCCAAAATAAAAAGTATGTCCATGCTATGCTTCTTATTTGCAACAGTCCTTGGATAATGATCTTTATTAGGCCATGATAGGATAGCCTGCCTACAATTTTGGTGGGCTGAGCTTTGACCTAATGGGCCATCTTGGTCAGGCTCTTGTGTAGGTAGAAAGGTAGGTTTAGTGGGCTCCTGCCAGTGAAATGCTTCATCAATTTAAAGTGGTATATCATCACCCTGTTATACCTGCCTTCACAAGTTATATAAACCAGGATTGCTTTCAACAACTGCTACCACTTCTCCTCCAACCAGGTTGAAGGGATGCTTTTCTTCCATACTACATTCTTATGTTCATGCTTCAAGTAAGACCTGAATTCCACATCCTTCATGATGGTGGTTTTGAACCATTTATCCCCAGACCTTGGGAGTTCTGCTACTTTTGCTATTAGGGCCTCATCAACCTGGAACTCTTCTTTTCTTATCAATGCCTTTAAGCCATCAAAAGAGAGAGCAAAGGCTTCTACCACTTGCTGGTGGGATCCTTGAATTTTCTCACAGAACCTGTAACAGCCTGCATCTTTGAATAATTGGCATACCTCTCGGTGTGACTCAAGATAGCCAAGGTCCCCCAATTCTTGTCTAAGGGAAGGTCCTCCTCCTTTCTTCATTACTGGACTGCTCTCCTTATACCTGCAAAAATAAAAATTCAAACCCTATGGAAGGAGATTACCATGCTGGATTCAGGAAGGGCTTGGATCTGTGAGGATGTGTGTAGGAAAATGTGGAATGGACTGAGGAGAGGATGTTGATTTTGAGGGGCTGATCACTGATTGGTACTTGAGTGGGGGGACAGTAAGTTTTGATGAGAACCGTGATATGGCCATTGAATTGATCATTTTAACTAGGACTTAATGCTTTGTGGTGGTTCGGCTGCAGTCACAGGACAGGTGGAGGGTAGCTAGGGTTTGGGTCTCTT
This sequence comes from Pseudotsuga menziesii, assembly GCA_001517045.1. Lineage (NCBI taxonomy): Eukaryota > Viridiplantae > Streptophyta > Pinopsida > Pinales > Pinaceae > Pseudotsuga > Pseudotsuga menziesii. The sequence goes on from LPNX011117898.1 coordinate 201,763, forward strand.
ATCCATCACTTCAGTTTCATAACGACCTCTTCTTTACCAGATCATGATTTTTTCATAGTACCAGTATTTTCAGTGGTTAAGTGCTCGGTAATGGCGCTCCTCATGCTAACGATGGTTGATTTTGACAGATGCACTAACCGTTTTCTTCTTTTGGCACTTTCGGTGGTTAAGGTAATCTTGGATCCGGTTTTTAGCTGCCGAAAGTTGGGCTTTTCGGTGGCTAATGAACTGTTGAGAAGTTCTCCTAAGCCACCAAAATATTTTCTTCAAAATTATATTAAAAAACAGAGTTAATGAGCTTTCGGTGGTTAATGTATTCCTGGATCAAACTATTAAGCTGCCGAAAACTGGGCTTTTCCGTGGCTAATGAACTGTTGAAAAGTTCGCCTAAGCCACTGAAAGCTAAAATTTGATTTTTTATGGAAAAATAGAGCATAAGGCGTTCCAACTTTGTTAAACATACCAACATATTCCATAATGTGCCTTGAAATCTTGATCACTATGCAAAAAATAAGTTTTTTGAGTTTGACCTAGTGAAGACTAATTTATTTAGGAGATAAGAATCAAACTCTATATTCCAAATAAATGTGTTGCAATCGATAAGAAAAGACCCACCAATGAAAAGGAAATGGTGAATCCTTCCACACTGGTGTGAGAAAAAACATTGGTTATGATGATGAATTGAGAACAAATTTACACAAGGAAAACTAACATGGGTGGCGAAGATATATAAAGAATGGATACAACATGATATAAAATTCATTTCAACATAAACATGACATAGTGATGACCCGTGAACTACTCATTCCAAAAGGGACCAATGTTATAAATCATCAACATAGGAGGCATTGAGACCGACTCCATGAGGATTAGAAGAGTAACTAGTGGGTGAAATTCCAATTCATAATCATGGTAAAACTTCTAAGACAATACTAAACAACTCATTGTAGAGAACTAACTCAAACCTACGATTTGTAAGGGTGAAACAAATTGACTATTTCCACATAGATACATATATTTAGAGATCTTGATTCTTTCCTTTTCTCTTGTTATAAATATTTTTTTTGTCTTTTTCATATTATAAAGGGGCCCAAAAAATAAAAATAATGCCATAATATATTTTAAGGGTACAATAACTATAAGGCACGCAACGATGTTCTAAGCACATAGAATTGACATATGCAAAAAGTAGAAAAAGTGTTGTGGAGGGTATGGACACGATTCAAAATGAACGAGGAAGAAATGAAACTGGTGAGATACAAAAGTGGTTGCAATGATAGTTAGTGGACTATAATGGAGAATTTTTAACATAAGCATGCAAGTGGAAATAAGCAATGGAAATGCAAATCAAACAAAAGATGGTAACCCACTAAGAAATGACCAAAAAGAATAAGAGAGAATCATGGAGTTTCAAACTCAAAGTCATTATGGGGCTAATGGGTCTCCCAATCCTTTGAAAAAGACTCAACATGGGTGCCAAAATAAAAGCATGATGTTAACTAGGATGACCTATGAAAGGTAGGATCTACTATACAAGTTACAATGAATGACAGCTAAGAACAAGTTAAATGTTGCAACTTGATAGCTTCAACCCTAAAGCATAACAATGCAAAATGTGAAGCAAATATACCTATCCCTATGTGCCATTCAAGAATCATTTACTTCAAGATTTTAATAAATTGACATTGAAAATTTGAAATGAATGTCATTTAACTGGCTCCTTAAGCTTACAGACTATGAAAAACAACTTCCTTGGGATTAGGTTGTTAAATTTTTATCATTTAAGCATTATGATCTTAGGATCTTATCTGAGAGAATAACATGCACATCAATAATCACAAGAGACAAGAGACACAAAGAATTTTCCTCTGGGAAACCATAAAGGAGAAAACACCACAACTTCCTCAGAGATAGAATGAGCACCAATGGTAGCAGTAAAACCCAATGACAGAAAAGATGGTCTCCAACAACAGTTCTCTCTCTCCCTCTCTCTCTCACTTGAGAGAGCTTCTCCTCTCTCACTCATGCGCCCCAGCGAGTGAGTGTGTGTGTGATAAATAGAGAGGCTCACTCTTTATTTATATTCTTTTGTTCACTTGATGTCCACTCCAACAAGTCGGCCTCACTTAACAATTACTTACTAGGGTCAAAATCTCTAGGAGAGTCTAATAACCCTAGTTCCCCACAACTGTGGGGATTTTTCCCTTCCATCACCAAGGAGGGTTAAACTTGACTCAATTGAGGGGACTTCTACCCTGACTTTCAATGAAGGGTTAACCTCAATGACTGTACATGACTTGTTTACATTATTGATTCTCCCAATAGGAATATCAGGGTATGACATGACTCAATTACATTACATATACTTCCCAGAGTAAACATTGGGGTACAATACATAAGATATACAAGTGACTACATTCCGAAGTTAAAAATAAATCAACATAGGTTAGTCAATAAACCAATAATGATAAGATAAATGGAGCACAAATGGCATTTCACATAGCTAAATATGGTAAAAGGATGATTAAAAAAGTCATTTTTATCATTTCATTGTTTGTTTGTTTGATGATTTGTAATTATTTAATATTTTGGATTTAAGCATTCATGGGTACCCTTTTTTTGGGTCACAAGTAGAAGGCCCTACTCATTACTTCCATTAAGGATAGATGTGAGCACACACACCCATTATTAAAGAAACTTGGTAGAGTCTCTTAAAAAACGAAGAGTCATTTTTTTAAATGTCATAACTCATAAATCTTATGTTGACCTTGTAGGCATTTTCAGGATTATATGTGTGTGGATATAATAGGAGCACAAGGAGGTTGACAATATTTCACTTAGGGACCAAATAGTTATGTATTCCATCTTTGACTATGGATTCTTGAAATTCTTCAAGATTTCAAGCATGCATAGCTAAAACCGATTATTGTAGAGGTTGGTTGGAAACTAGGATATCGGTTGGAATGCATTTCAGGTTGATTATTATACCTTGAGTATATAGGTGAAGTATATATACTTCTTGTGGTATTATCTTGGAAATGTGATCCAATGATCCTAAAAGGATGTGGTAGTGGGTAGGAAGGTACTATGAAACAAATACATAGAAGGTAAGTAACTAGATTCTCGAAGGTGCCACCCAAGACTTGAGCCTCAAGGCCATCATGTCGACGATCCCTAAGATAGAATGGATTACATCTCCACACATAGATTCATGTTCATTGATGCACTATGGAACATAGTTTTTGACCTGTAATTTTTTATTGGTCTAGGAGTCCTCTCATCAACATGAAGTCCCAACCAACAACTTGCATACTGGGGAGGAATATTTTTTTTTGGCTATGGGAGTATTATGTGTTTTTTAATTCTTGAAGAGATTCTCAACCATGCACCCGAATATACATATACATATACATATACATATACATATACATATACATATATACATATATACATATATATATATATATATATATATATATATATATACATATATACAT
>LPNX011117898.1:205482-252441 GCA_001517045.1 Pseudotsuga menziesii
TAAGGGGAATCTACATCAAACATGCCTTCTTGGATGAGTTATTTGATTAGTGGTTTGATATATTAGTATGCATTAAGGATTTCCCATATGTAAGGGATGAATTCATGTAGTATTGTAACCTAACACTGATCTTAAGAACCCAATGTGCCCCCATTGCCAATAACAATTTTTAAAAATTTGAAGTATCTTTTACTAGTTTTTTACACTAGTACATGTGCACATTTTTCCCATGTTAAATCATCACTATTGCAACACTTTTTTTTTGCAATAGAGACGACCATCACCCCATATTTTTCGTGGCAATATTTTTGTCGCTATAGCCACACATTGAACCATTCATCGCTATGGAGACATGAAAGAGATGACACATGGCATCTATGGGTGATGACTTACAAATCAATTTTCGTCGCTATAACAACAAAGATCCATCACTCTAGCAACATGTCATCATTCCTAGACCAACATGCCTTCATGCACATAGCAATGAACTTGCTATATAAGCGACGGATTCCCTGTCGCTGTAGCGACGACCAACCACGTACAAAGCGACGAGCTTTCCATATTAACGACTATGTCTCATCACTATAGTGACGGAATATCATTGCCGAGATAAAGAACTACTAAGTCATTTCCATCACTATAGCGATGCTTTCTGAATATTTTAATAAAATAAAGAAGAAACCACCATAAGAAGCGTCTAATCTAAGAAGACTTTCAATAGGTGATTACCTCCAAAAGTTTGTTATTGTTTGAAGCATTTCACCATTGAGTTGGATAGGTGAAATGGATTTTCAATGATTCCTTTCACAACCTCATAATGACTATTTCATTATGAGTTGGAGAAGAAGAACACAATGATATGGAAATGCCATGAAGTTCTAAGGTAAAATCAAGTTGAAAGGTTGGATTGCATCCCCATGGTTTGTTCACAATGGGTGGCTAAGACCACACCACACAAAACTAGGCATCCTCAAAAATTTTCACGAAGATATATGATGATGTGTACGCCTCATATGTAGCACACTCATACCACATGTTCATTCCAATTATATATGTCAATAATGAAATCTTGACCTCAAAATTTTACCCCTTTGCATGTAATGCACCATAAATATTTGACATTTCCATGAATGTCCTTCTCACACATTTTCCCAATATAGGAATGCTTTCCAAAATGACTTTAAATTTAAATTTGAAGGTATTACTAAAACATGTATATAATTCTTGTAGTGGGCACCATTTACTTTTTTTCTATCTTGTGAGTCAAAGCTCAAAACCATGGGTTCTTTCCCTGTTTGCAATAGGTGTAAGCATTGTAATATCCTATTAGTTGTATTGTCTAAGTATTACACTATTATTTTTTAAAGGATAGATATTGATGCATGTTAACATTTCTAGCATATTAGCACTTTTTTGTACTAGGTTTATGTCATTCAAGAGGTAATAACCAATCACCATAATAAACAATGAAAACAAAACCATAAACGTTGACATTCAAAGAATTTGCACACTAATGATTTCATTATTGGACATTTTAGTTGCCATTCATGTCAACCTTAGAATATCTATGATGGTGAATTATTGAATAAAAAAATGGTTTGTTGAAGAGAAATGTTAATATGAAAACACCATAGCATCTTGAATCCACATGAAGTAGTGAAGTGCCATAAAGTATCCATAAGAAGAATGATAATGAGAAATTCTTTAAGAGAATAATAATCATGAATAACCTTACAATGTTGAAAGTTGTGAAGCTTTGAAGCATTGATAAATTGAAGAAAATCACTCCCCAATGAATTGAGAAATGATTAAGAAAGTCTACACAATAATAACAAAATGAGAGTATATAAGTAAACACAAAAGTAGTGAAAAATGAGTAAAAAGAGTTGAAACCCAAAAATAAAAAATCTATGAACAAATTATCAAAATACCATTTGCAATGATGAAAGGAATCTTTATTTATAAATGCAACAAGGCCTCCAATAATGCTTGAAAAGGAAATTCTAAGATGAAGTCATCTTGATACAAAAACTATACTAGAACCTAAGTCCAAACATCAACTTAAGGCACAACATTTGATTAAAGAAAAGGCATTCACTGATATCCATACATTTCTCTTTCAAACTTGAGAAGTAAAGTATCCTAGATTCCATATTGAATGGTCACCTTTAGAATCAAATTTTCCTTCCACCTCTCAATAGAAACATAAAATAACTCAAAATATTTAGAAATTTTGATGTTAGTTTTAAGTTGAAATTCAATGTCTTCATTAGTATAAGATGAACATTTGGCAAAATGTATGCCTACACAAACCTTTATGACATGGTCACTAACTTTTCCATAAGGGTACAAAATATCTCAAATAGAATATTCAAGATAATCATCATATACCAAGGAAAAGCTTGGATCAAATGGGTTATATTTTTTGGGTGATGATGGAATCATTAAAAACTAAAGCTTCTATCCTTGGGACAACATTTAAAATTGCACTGTATTTTCACACATTCATGGATGAGTGAATATATGTACTTTCATTGTCATATCCAAGGCCCGTCTCTTCTAAAGTTGACAATATAAGGTTGTCCTCATGAAAAATATACTTAGTATCTTCCTCTCTAGGAAAGAGGTAGTATGGAAGACCATTGAATCTAAATGATACATTTCATATTAAACCTCTAAAAGGATTAGAGAAAATACAAATTTGATTACATTCACCATTGGTAATTTTAATATCGTGCACAATCATTTGGGAGACGATAGGTTATTCCAAATAGTAGGTATTTGAGGGAATTTTAAAATGCCAACAAAATTGATGGATGATGATGCACACCTATGCAATTTGATCTATATCCAACCACCCACCATATGAAATTTACATCACTTCATGATTAATATACACATACACGCACCACAACAATTCAACCATACATCCTCTGGTACGGTTGTTGTTCAATACTTTGGAACTCTGGGAAGATTTCCAAAGTTTCTCATATTCAAAAATTCATATCAATTCTAGACTTGAACATGGGTTTATTCCAACTCAAAATGGGAATTTTCAAGGGTTCTATTCTCACCTGAAGGGATCTAATATATTCATCAAGGTATTTTATGAATTCTTGGCACTAAAACCATCACTTCAAGTCATCTACAAGCTGTTATAGCCAACAAATCTGATATTTCTTGCTGATATATATCAAGTTAGGAGTTCATTGTACTCATATTTTGTTGTGGTATCTATGTTACATCCATAGTTCATCTTAGGTAAATAGTAGGTATTTTAGGGAAATTTGAATCCCTTATTGTGGTAATAAATGGCATTGGTTTCCAATACCTTGATTGGGACATCGCTGATAAAATACATGGAAATGGACTCCCAAATGTGAGAAGGAATATGGAGAGGTTGATAAATGTCAACTTTATTATTGACATGTTTTGCATGATGGATGAAGTCTTATACAAATTTGTGCAAGGATGGACAACAAAAGGGGTGTTGTAAGTGATGGAGGGTTTTATGAGTGCGAAAATGTCCACCACTAGAAGAGGAATGGGATTCCTTGAATAGGATCAATCAATTTGGGGGATGGAGAACGCATATTTGATTTAATTTGTAGAGGTATTCTTCATGGATTTGGTATTTATAGGAGGGGGGTTTGATTATTGTTGGTACGATTCTTCAATGCATGAATTACTGAGGTGAAGGAAGGATAATAATGGTACAATTGCTTCCAATTTTCGAAAGAAGACACCACGACAAGAAACATCTAATATAAGAATACTTTCAATAGGTGATGACCTCCAAAAGGAATACTAAGACTTCTAAAAAATGTGATGCCACAGGATGGAAACAAATTTTTATGGACAACATTCTTCCACCCTCTCAAATTCACATCAAATTCTAAATTAACACCCCACATAATGATAGGAATTGGAAGAACATACTATAGTGTAACTCTTGAGTAATGCACCTTACCTATTGATGTATTCTTGAGTGATGTGACCTCATGCATAAGAACCTCTCTCATGGGTGAAGCTTAATAAAGAGCCATGCTATGTTGAGTTGGAAATGCCTGTCGAACATGTTAAGGATTTCATATATTAGCGTAACTTTAATTAATTGCAGAGAAAACAAAAAGAATATTAATAAAAGGTAACCATGCATAGAAACAAAGAGATATGGAGCAAACCTAGGTCTTGCCCGTGCATTCCAAAATCTCTCAAATTGGAACAAAAGTATCGTCAATATCGACCCCCTCTTTTTGAGAGAATCATTTGCCAAAAAATATAGCCTTCAACTTTACAAACTATAAGGATCTAGAATCATCTCTTGTATGTATCACTACAGTACAATAAAATTATGTAATTTTTGTGGAAAAGAAAACCATACCTCAATATCCTTCATGTCCAGCATGTCCCAAAAAGAATGAGATACAATAACCATTAAAGTACTAATAACAATAACAATAAATATATATATATAACAGTAGCAATACATATCAGATCTAAACCAATTATAAACTCAACATTAGATGTTAGGGAAAAACTCCCTTATCCTCAGAAAAATGCTTCTGGTAAATGAACTTCAGCGTCTTAACATTAGGTTACTTGCATGAGACTGAACTAGACCAACATACCTATGAAAGGAGAGAACATAGAACTAGAAAAGACCCTAAAAAATATCATCCAACCCTCACAAATTAAAAATAGTAGCATCACAAAAGTACGACCAACTCACAATAGAAAACGACACCAAAGTACTCCAAAAAAGTCATATAAGGTAGCGCTATGGTGGATGGCACCTAAGGAGGGATATTAATGTCAATGCAAGGGTGGAAAACAATTACAAGGCACCATGATAGTCATAAAAAAGGTGGACACCAACATTTAATGGTTGTATAGCTCAATGTTACCATGCAAGGGTCAATCACGAGTCACCACAAGGATAAACATCACATACAAGTAAACATGCAAGTCAAAGTAACATAACAAGGCAACATGACGTCATACTAGGCTCATGCACATCAAGTTGGGGTGAGGGTAGGTTACTCGGGATTCTCAATTGTATGTGGTCATACGTCTCATGTGTCTCATGCAAAGATTGGAAGCTCATAATCATCATCACTAGATAAGGAAGTTCATCTGGTCATCTCATCTTCCCTAGGTTAACATAGCAAGGAGTCAGAAACCCCTTGAGGATAACCATAGTCGTCGAAAGATGTCACACATATTAAAAAATAATCTATGCAACAAAGTGAACAAAAATTTCACATATAAATTTTAAAAAACAGAAATATAGGTATATGAATTGTTTTAATCAGCACGATACAATCAAACAGAGAGTTGCAATAATCATTAAAGTACTGAAAAGAAAAATAGTAATAAAATTAGCAATATATATCAGATCTAAGTTGTTAATGAAAGACAACAATGTTGAAATAAAAATAACATGAATATATTAGATCTAAACCAATAGTATAAATGATATGGCCATCTCATCTTCCTTGGGTTAACTCGGGTTGGGGTGGCCAACCCATTGAGGATAACCATAGTCCTCGAAAAATGTCACACATATTCAGAAATATGAACTAAGCAATAACATTCACATTATAAACCTCAATTCTAAAATATGACCATGCACCGACTAAATCAAGAAACTTGTAACAAAACTCTAACTATTTCATGGATTTACTCAGTCAAATACAAATCTTAAATGTATACAACTGCATATTTTTTTTCTTGTTTTGTTTTTGTTTTTGTTTTTTGTTTTCTTTTTTCCATATCTCAAACAATTATAAACTCAACATAAAATATTAGGGTAGGCCTCCCTTATCCTAAAAAAAATGCTTATATTAAATGACAACAAAGTACTCCAAAAAAGTCATACAAGGTATCGCTATGGTGGATGACACCTAAGGAGGGCTCTTAAGGTCAACACAAAGGGACAACAATCATAAGGCATCACACTAGTCATAAACAAGTTGTACATCAACATTTAAGGGTTCCATAGATCAATGTTACGATGCAAGGGTCAATCACGAGTCATCACAAGGCTAAACATCACATACAAGTAAACATGCAAGTCAACGTAACATAACAAGGAAAAATGACGTCATACTAGGATCATGCACATAAAGTCAGGGTGAGTGTTATGGAGAGAAACTTCCTATGGCTTGGGGTGTACCACAACAGACAAATTTGACACTAGAAATAAATATTTCCCAATATACAAGAGAAACAAAACATCTAACACTAAGGGATACCGAATCATACCTTGTTTCGGACGATTGAAGTAGATCCCCATTGAGCTTTTCAATTCATGCTTGTGTTAGCAATTCACTCTCAAAAACAACAAACAAGACAAGCATGCTCTACATTAGTGTGTTAGACCTACTCTAGCATATATATTCAACAATGCATAAACAATTAAACACATCCATGGATTCAATATTCATATTCAATTGCACATAATTGGATAGGAAAATATATTTCTATTAATAAAATCAGAGATTACAATAGTGACAACCTCTGTTGGCATGTCTATGAACCAGAGAAACCGAGTCTTCCACCTGGGCCTCCACCACCTCAATCCTCCATCTCTCGATAGAAAGCTCATAAGAAAAGACAAGCTTGGGAAGAACACAAAGTGATCCAAAGGGACAAAGGGATGCAGACTCAAGTACAAGCAAACTGAGGCAACAATGGACTACAGTTTCTTTGCTCTTCAATTCCTCCTCTTCAATGTATCCAAGGGGTTCCTTATATAGCACTCCAAAATGGTAATGGAGGGTCAAATTCGAGCGTTCTCAAGGAATTTGAAAGGCCAAGAGTCAAGTTATTCAGAATTATATGAGTAAAATTCCAAAAATGTTTGGACTTATGCACACATCTCGATGTATGCGGGTTTGAGGTCAAAATTTGCGTGTACATGTGAGTATGGGATTAAAATCCGCATACAACAATAAATAGGGGTTTTTTAGGGATGATCTTGGAACATAAAAGGATAATCAAAGGCCATGGGGTCTAAAGAGTATGCAGAGGGATAGAGAAGGCCATAAATATGTGATCAATCATATGTGGTAAAATCAGCTATAACAGATGCCCCTTAATGTGTGAGGTGAGAGGGGTAACATGATGGCCAAAATACATTATAAAGTCCATCCCAGAAGTGGATTAATGAAGATCCAGGTGGAAGAACCAACCACTCATCATTACAATACAATAATCAATCTCTGCATATGAATGCAAATACATATAGCAGTCCTGGATACATAAGAGTACAATGGCCATGAATAGGAATGATATACAAAATGTGACATGTGTGGTCATCACCACGTACAATATACAATAGATCAGAATCTCCAAAGTGGATGAAGATATACAATGGGTCAAGATCTCCATAATAGCTGAAGATATACAATGGATCAAGATCTCCATAGTGGATGAAGATATCTGATATACACTGGAATCAAATCATGAGAGTTGAAATCTCATGAACACTGGCATGATCAAGGAGGTAGCATATGTGGTATTCCACCAAGCTGGAAGGTCTTCTACACGAACCGCTATGAGTATATGTCCTACTATGTGAAGAGATGTGTCGAGGTTGAACATAGTAGTCCATCGTTTGATTACCGATCATTGATGTATACTGTTAAGAGACGCAAGATCACCCACCGATAATGAAAATGGAATCAAGGTACATAGTGCAATCTAATAAGTGTGAATAGATGTGTTGAGGTTGAACACTTGGAAGAATCCATCGATCATAGGACATTGATGTATTCCCAAAACTGTCGATGGCGAGAGAACCTACCACTGCTGACTATAAGTCTCAAGGAAATCAAATGACTCTAGAATCCTATTCTAGAATAAATGATTTGATGTCGATGGAATGGAATCCGCTGGAAGGAGGGCATTAAGGCATCTCGCATCAACCAAAACGAGGTACTTAGCAATGCTGTATAATGTGGAAGAACAAGATGTGCACGAACTAGTAACAGTACTGGGAATGGCTGACATGTAAAGTCAAGATAACTGAGGAATGGTCGACTCAGGATTCAACTTCCTTCGAACAAGAGTATAAAGGTGAATGATGAGTAAAGGTAGGCATCATGGACTCGATATGGAAACTAGGACATCTCTGTGACACAGGAGACATAAACAGAGTTCCAAGCAGTGGAACATGCCTATGCTCAATGCAAGGATATATGTGCAGGATAATGACACTTGAGAGAAGGTCTCCTCCCGGTAAAAGGGACGATCAAGCTGCAAAATATATGTAAAAAAGGCTTTGCTTGGCTAGACATGAGACAAGCTCGGGCTATATGGATGATAAATCAAAGTCAAGGAGCCGGCATAAAGCTCAAGAAGGCAAGCCGAACTCATGAAAATGCAATTACAACTTGATATATACAAGGGAGTCATGAGGGAAATGGCCAACATAAAGTTCAAGAGGAGTATGAAGCTCTTGCTCAAGGACATGGCAGGACTAAAAAGGGACTCCCACACCCTAAAGGAGAAATGTCAGCATGGGCACCAAATTCAATATAGGATATAAATAGGGTACCCATGTATAGAAGAGCTCTACCATTCACATAACGCCACTTCTAACAGCATCAAGAAGGTTCTGTGACATCATGGAATGGGTTCGTACCTACGGTTAAGATGAAATGGTCATAAGGTCATGAACAATGCAGGCAGATGTGAAATCCTAACCTAAATGCCAGTTTAGACATGATACCTATAATAGACACGAACGGGTCAAAGTCTTAGTCAAACCGCCCTCAAAATGGGCTCCTACAACATCATATTAGTCCAAACGGTCCAAAATGGTCAGAAACGGTCAAAAACTATAGGAAGTGGGTAAAAATTTCAATTTTTTTTCTATAAAATAGTGAAAAATTAAAAATTTTCATACCATTTTGATAATTCACCCACCATAGTGCATTTGTATCCAGAATTTCAAGAGCTGATTCCGGGAGCATCGTCCGACGAAATCACTCCGCGTTTGGTCTAGGTAATTACCCACGCCCTTGTCTTTCACTTTCATGCAAATTTTTCTAATTTTAGTGGTCAAGTTTTTTGTTTAAGCCACCCCAAAATGTGCATTTCATCCCACGCAAAAATTGGGTCTTTTTCTGCGTATAGGGTCGGGTATACGTGAAAAAGACCATGATACCCCCGTACATACAGGTTGTTCTGAAAATAGTCGTGTACATGGCCGCAAACGTAATTTTCAAAGACAAATACTGATCAAACTCAAAAAAAATTGTGCAGGATGGTGCTAGAATGGAGAGAGAGAGAACATGGTGATGTTGAAGAGGCTGTGCATGCTGATATGATGGCTTAAAAAGTGTTGAGGGCTTGTGGGTTGTATAAGTTTTGGCACCTTGGCAGCCTAAGAGCCAAGCTAAGGCTACTCCAGCTGCTAGTAGACTACTGGGATCCAAATTCTGAAACCTTTCATTTTGGTGGGATGTCACTTAGCATCGAGGTTGGGGACATATATTTTATCACAATTTTTTCTCGGGGAGGGGAGATGGTGAACCTTCGATCCCATGGGCCAGGAGCCGGGATAACTATAGAGGATTACATAGCTCTATATTTCCTTCCCCAGTATGGTCTCCAATTCTATTATGGATATAAAATTCCTATGGCTTGGGGTGTACCACAACGTATGACTTTGACACTAGAAATCAATATTTCCCAATATGTAAGAGAAACCTAACATCTAACACTAAGGGATACTGAATCCTACCTTGTTCTGGATAGTTGAAGTAGATCCCTGTTGAGCTTTCCAATTCACACTTGCGTTAGCAATTCGCTCTCAACAACAACAAACAAGACAAGCATGCTCTACAATAGTGTGTTCGACCTACTCTAGCATATATATTCAACAATGCATAAACAATTAAACACATCCATGGATTTAATATTCATATTCAGTTGCACATAATTGAATAGGAAAATATATTTCTATTAATAAAATCAGAGATTACAATAGTGACAACCTCTGTCGGCACGTCTATGAACTGGAGAAACTGAGTCCTCCACCTGGGCCTCCACCACCTCAATCATCTATCTCTCGATAGCAATCTCACAAGAAAAGGAAAGCTTGGGAAGAACACAAAGTGCTCCAAAGGGACAAAGGGATGCAGACTCAAGTATAATCAAACTGAGGCAATAATGGACTATAGTTCTTTGCTCTTCAGTTCCTCCTCTTATGTGTATCCAAGGGGTTCCATATATAGCACTCCAAAAGGGTAATGGAGGGTCAAATCCGAGCATTCTCAAGGCATTTAGAAGGCCAAGAGTCAAGTTATTCAAACTCATATGAGGAAAATTCCAAAAATGTTTGGACTTATGCACACATCTTGATGTATGCAGGTTTGAGGTCAAAATTCACGTGTGCATGTGAGTATGGGATTAAAAGTCACGTACAAAAATAAACAAGGGTTTTTTAGGGATGATCTTGGAACATCAAAGGATAATAGAAGTCCATGGGGTCTAAAGAGTCTGCAGAGGGACAGGGAAGGCCATAAATATGTGATCAACCATGTGTGGTAAAATCAGCTATAATAGTAAGGGTAGGTTACCAGGCCTCCTAGCTGTATGTGGTCATACATCTCATGTGTCTCATGCAAATATTGGAACCTCATAATCATCATCACTAGATAAGGAAGCTCATGTGGTCATCTCATCTTCCTCAAGTTAACACATAAAGGGGTGGCCAAACCCTTGAGGATAACCATATTCCTCGAAAGATGTCACACATATTAAAAAATAGTCCATGCAACAAAGAGAACAAACATTTTGCATATAAATTTTAAAAAGCATAAATATAGGTATATTAATTGTTTTAATCATCACAATACTATCAAACAAAGAGCTACAATAATCATTAAAGTACTGACAAGAAAAACAATAATAACATTAGCAATATATATCACATCTAAGTTAATGAAAGACAACAATGTTGAAATAACAATAACATGAATATATTAGATCTAAACCAATTATAAACAATATGGTCATCTCATCTTCCTCAGGTTAACTCAGGAAGGGGTGGCCAACCAGTTCAGGATAACCATAGTCCTCGAAAGATGTCACACATAGTCATAAATATGAACTAAGAAATAACATTCACATTATAAACCTCAATTCCAAAAGATGACCATGCACTAACTAAATCAAGAAACTTGTAACAAAACTCTAAATATTTCATGTATTTACTCAGTTAAATACAAATCTTAAATGTTATCAACTACGTTTTTGTTTTGTTTTGTTTTGTTTCTTCATAAATTGTAAGATGGGGACATCATATTTATTGTGATGACTTGTTGTAGTTGTTGTGCCCTCTCTTTCTGTAGATTGTTTGGGCATGCTCTCCCGTACCATACTTCTGGTACGTTGATTAGCAGGGAGTGGAGGTCAACGTTGGAGAGGGGCATCACTTGCAAAAACTAAGTCAGTTACATAGATATAAATGAGTATTTATTATTGAGATACATATTTTATTATTTACAATATCATTACAATGATCTTTACTTGTTGGTTGACTAGCTGAGACAACTGGAGTGATCATTGGTTCTACCATTTTTTCCTCTTCCAGTTAAGCATGAGCAGGTACATGCTCTTCCATTCACAGAAGAAAATGTATTAGTACAGATCATCAATTATATATTTAAAATCATATTAAATATTTATGTTTTATAGAATACATACCTGAATGGATAGGATGCTCTCCAACACCATGAGGAGGCTCCCCACCTTCACGTGGTACCTGTTCGGTACCGCTACCCTCACTTCTTTTGTTTCTATCACCCTAAAAACAAATAAAGACATTTATTTTTTGATGTAATCATTCATGAATATATTACACAAGTGAATTATAATGATGGCCTTATTGGTTTTATTTACCCTTGTGTGCTTTAAAGGAGAAATTGGGGTTTGCCCCAAGATTTTTCGACATTCCAACAGATGTTGAAACCGTACTCGAAGCCGAGCCTCAAGTCTTCTTCAGTGGATGCCTCTTGAAAAGCATTTCCCTACAATGCATAACACCATGAAAATTTCTTGTGATAAATCAATTATTTGTTTAGTACATTTAGAAAAAAATTGGCTACAAATAATGATCATTTGATTCTTACAATTCATGCTCTTAGTTTCTGATATCCACCCTGGCCTAGTTTGTGCTGGACATGTTTTTCTACTCTTTACTTTTTCACTGTAGATGTTTCAGGGATCCTATGAAATGTTTCAAATATGTTAGATATCGCAACTTAAATTTATTTAAAAGTTTAAAAAAAATGAACATTTTTCATTGAAAATATGATATGTGTCATACCTTCTTGAACTGAGTGGTCGAGCCTTTCCTTGTTTTCTCAATGCCTTCTCCTAAGCATCACCCATGAGCGCCTTCCACTCCTTCTCTGGAGCCATAGGAGGACACTTATACTTAGGGTTAATTTGCAAATTGTCCCTACAATCCACCCTGACATATTTCAAATTTAAGCCAGCTGCTGCGATGATACCTTTTTTGTTGAAGGTATCACCAAACAAGTTGACCATGTTGTTCATCAGATCATCTTTAAATTTTTAATTTTGGGAATTCCACGCTGTATGAATGGTGGGCCCAAAAATCTCCAATTCCTTGTCATGCAGGTTCTTATAAAAAACTTTATTTCCTGCAAAAATAATATGATCATTAATTAAAAATAATTTGAGGTATGTGGATTTGAATTACATGAAAAAAACACTGAATTAATTAAATAATACCTACAATATCCGGTATCTTGATTGGAACATATTCATGGCCCACCAAGAAGGTAATGGGAAATGATCCCCTATTAACCACACGTACTTCTCCAGGATAGCAACTTTCACATTCGGTGCTACTCTCCTCTCTAACATCCTGTGAAGTAGTAGTGGGTGAAGGGCCCTACTGATATCCAACACCGATGAGGTCGTAGCATATAAAGGGGATTGTCGGCTAGGAGAATCAAATAGCCTCATTCATACAGTAGCTTGATGGTGTGTTGAACCATCGCTACTACCAATACTGCCCTCTACAACTTGTACTCGATGCATGGGTGTTATCTCCAAAAAAACCTACAAAAAGAAAACTTTAATTCATTAGATCATATAAAAAAAGAGAACTAAAATAACATAAATGAATATATTTCATAATTTGTAAAATATTTCAAAGATGCCACTTACCCCCTACTGTTCTATTTTTTTCCTCAAGTCATCAATTCTTTCTTTGATTTATTCAGTCCTGGGCCTGATTTCAATCACTATAAGAAGTTCTTGATTGGATTTTTTCAAATCCTTCTTCATAGTTTCCATTGGGTCAGTTGAATAAAAGATATATTCCTCAGTGACCACCTCATCATCTTGATGTTGTGTGCTCTACAAACATCAATCGATAAAGGTAGTTAATTTATTATTATCATTACAAAAATTCACGTAAAAAAAAAACATGCATATAATAAGAAAAATAATTACTTTAATCATGTTTCACTACTATTAAACTATCATTTACGTGATGTGACACCATTGGTGACTTCCCACAGTCAACCTGCCACAATACTAGAAGCAAGACATATTCATATTGAAAAGTAAATTTTGATCCATGTCTAATAAATGTGATTAATGAAGAAAAACTTTATTGTTAATATGACAGTCACGTTGGGATCGGTTCTCATTTCGTATGATGAACTATCGATTGGAATACGATGGGCGAGTGAGCGGCTGTGTGAGGTGAGGGTTTAGGGAGATCTGACGGTGCTTGTGTTCCAATTCTAGGCCACGCATGCATATGTGTGAGTGAGGAGGTAGGGTGGCCTAAATCTCTTGCGCTTATGCCGGTGGAAGTGGGAGACCCTCGAGGCCTACATCCTGGGGGTGGGGAAGTGGGGAGGGATAGCGGCAGGAAGGATGGGAATGGGTTGAGAAGAAAGGCTAGATCGGGAGGTTGTCTACCGAATACCCAGTCTATCCTATCCATCCAAGTCCAATCAGAGGTAGTAAGAGGTAAGATTGAGCTATGGAAGGAAACAAGCCTAATTGGGAAGTTTGTGGGGATCTGGCCGAAGGAGAGGGACTTGATTCGATGGATTCAAACTATTTAGAACCCTAAGGGCCACTATGATTTGCAATTAGGTGCCAAGGGTTTCTTCACCATTATATTTCTCAATCAGGAAGACAGGGATAGAATCCTGGAGGGAGGGCCATATTTCTTTTTCTCTGTTGGTTTATATCTCATACCTTGCAAAAAATGATTCAAATCAGGAACTGAAGATGTTACGATGGCCCCAGTTTGGATCTGCCTTTTTTTGCTTCCCAACGAATATTGGGATCTGGACACCCTAAAGGATATCGGAAATACCCTAGGGGAATTTATGAAGGTGGCTGAGAAAACCAGGTCCCAACGGTATACTTCTTTTTCCCGCATCTGTGTCTATCTATATCTATCTAAGGAACTCCCAAAAGCGATCTTCCTGAATTGGGAGGATGAGGAATGGATACAACCTATGGACTATGAACAACTACCTTTTCGTTGTCATCATTGCCATGATTATGGGCACCTAGGGAGGGAATTCCCTAAGTTGGTTAAGCAATAGACCAACCCTAATCGGCGACAAGATAAAGAGACCGATCGGGAAGGATTTACCCAGGTAAAGAATAGAAGAAGAGTCAAACAAGGAGGCTCGGCCAAAACTAGGAAAGGTCAGGTGGGTAAAGACCCTAGATTCATTAATCCCTTTGAAGCGCTGGAAGAGAAGGGAGGTGATGGAGGAACCTCCGATGGAAAGGAGGACCAAGAGAATCTATCTGAATAGCTCATGGAGATGGAGAAGGAATAGGAGCTTCAAGTACCCATGGAGGGTATAGAGGAGAACGAGGTGGAAGAAATGGAGTTGGGAGAGATGGATCTAGATGTAATTGAAGCTAAATGTGGGAAGAAAGGAAAAGGATATGTTTCTAGAAGGAAACTAGAGCTTCTCCAAGAGGTAATTATCAGATCAAGAGCTCACCAGGACCTGGGAATTGAACCTGACCCACAAAAAGGCAGCAAGAGGAAAACCCCAGAAGACGAACTTCGTAGAGGAAGGAAAACAAACAAACAAAGTATAGCAGATGTAGGTGTGAATCTCATCGAATCAGGTCAGTACCCCACTATCCAGGAGGCCTTTTCTAAGGTTAAAAAGTTTTGTCAATGAAGATTATATCCTGGAATATAAGGGGGTGTAATCACCCCAGGAAGTGGAAATCTCTAGCTAGGAAAATAAATCTAGAGAAACCAGATATTTTTTTTCTTCAAGAAACGAAGTGCAATTCTGAAACTATGGAAAAATTAGGGAGAATATCTGGAAAGGGATTGAATCCATGGCTCTCGATGCTTACGGGATGGCTGGTGGTTGTGCGATCCTATGGAATCCAAATGTTGTGGATCTCACGGACTGGCATGCCACTCAATTTGCACTAACCGCAAATTTCTAGCATCGGAGCTCTGGTTCTAAAGGTTTGCTGATGAATATCTATGGCCCAAGTGCTTTCCCCAAGAAACAGGTCTTTTTAGATTTCTTGGGATGGGTTAAGGACATGGTTGAGATAGGAAATTGGGTAATAGGAGGTGAATTCAATATTATTTCCAATCTCGAGGAAAAGAAAGGTGGCAGGCGATCCCTGGACAAGTTTCAGGAAGCCTTCAACAACTCCTTGACCCAAATCCCAGTGGTGGATATGGAAACAGGGAATGGTTGGTTCACTTGGAACAAAAAATGTGGGGATGAACATCTGGTTTCCTCGCATCTTGATAGATTTCTAGTCTCTGAGCACATTGTACATGGTACGAGAGAAATTAGAGCAGATGTTCTTCCTACCACCAGTTCCGACCACTGGCTTGTATGCCTCAATTGGGATTGGCCAAACTCTACCCTGAGCAAACCATTTAGATTTGAGCGATTCTAGTTGGAGATTAAGGAATTTAAGGAGCTGATCACCCAGTTGTGGCTGGAGATGGTCCCCCCTGCGGGCACAGTAATGTGTTGTTTCAAGTAGAAACTCAAAGTCCCCAAGGCCAAAATTCGTATGTGGAACAAGGAGGAGTTTGGAAATATCTTTGAGGACAAGAAAAGGATGTTAAGTGAAATTGAAATCATTAATAAAAAGGGGATGGAGGAAGGGTGGGAAGATAACATGAAGCTTAAGGAGAAGGATCTTCTCTGTCAGTTAGAGGTCAGGGAACAACAGGAAGGGGTTTTTTGGAAACAAAATGCTAGGGTAAAATGGCTCCAGGAGGGGGAAAGGAATACTAAATTTTTCCACAACTTGGTCCTCCAAAATAGAAACAGCTCAAGAATCAACAAGCTCAAAAAAGATGGATGGTAGTGGGGTGGAAACTCGAAGGGAAATAGAGGAGGAGCTTTCTCAGCACTTCTCTGATATCCTTAATGAATATGGAGGAGATATAAGCAGAGATATAAATAGGATCACTGACTTAATTCCTAGGACAGTGTAACAAGAAAATAATGAAATGATTTTCAAACTTTTCTCTATGGAAGAGGTGGAGGAATTCATCCACTGGATGGCTCCAGGGAAAGCCCCAGGGCCAGATGGTTTTACCTCGAACTTCTTCCACCACTTCTGGTATTTAGTCAACTGAGGAGGTTCTGGAGATTATGGAGGAATCAAGGAATAAAAGAGGGGTCCTCAAATATTTCAACCCAACTTTCATCACTCTGGTCCCTAAAGAGGTAGGTGCTGACATGCTAGAAAAATTTAGACCCATATCCCTGTGCAATTTGATTTCAATATTATCTCCAAGGTTATCGCTAACCGCTTGAAACCTCTCCTTCCTAGACTTATAAGCCCAGAACAATCTTGGTTTGTGGAAGGAAGCCAGATCTTGGATGGGGTCATCCTTGTCCATGAGATGCTTCATTCCTTGAAGAGTACCAGAACGCCTGACATGATGATCAAACTAGATATTACCAAGGCCTATGACAAACTCAGTTGGCAGTACATAAACAAGATGTTGGAGGCCTATGGATTTTTCCCCCAGTGGGTGGAATGGGTGATGGGGCTGGTAACAACTCCTTTCTTCAGTATCCTGTTGAATCGATCCCCTTCTAAAGTTTTCCAGGCCTCCAGGGGCATCAAGAAAGGGGATCCACTGTCCCCGTTTCTCTTCATTCCTATGGATGAAGGGTTGAGTCGCCTGATTCAGTCTCAAGCAAGGAATGGGGAATTAAGGGGGCTCAAGATTCATGCAGGTATGGACCCCCAGACTCATCAACAATTCGTCGATGATACCATGATCATGGGGCACCCTTCAGTCCAAGAAGCTCAAATCTTCAGGAATAGTTTAAACCCTTTTTCTATGGCCTCAGGACTAGCTATCAACCCTAATAAGTCTCAGGTCTTCTTCTTGAACACTTGTGCAAAGAAATATTATTTGGATCCTCGGTTTCTCCTAAGGGATGATTCCCTCAAAATATCTGGGGATGCTTCTGGGGGTGGGAGAGTTGAAAAAATCCTTGTGGCATGAACTCCTTGACATAATGAAGCAAAGGATATCTAGTTGGGGTTTTTGACCTTTAAACCTTCCAATCCAGCTGGTTCTAGTCAAAGTCATGCTTCAGGCAATTCCAATCTACATTTTTTCGATTCTTTCAGCTCCCAAGTCTATTCTCTGAGAAATAAGGAGTCTTCAAAGGAATTTCCTATGGGGGGGAAGGGAGGTAAAAGCCAAGTTTTCTCTGGTCAGTTGGGACGACATCTACAAACCCAAGGAATAGGTCAGTCTGGTCCTTAGAGACCCTGATATCATGGCTGAAGTTCAGGGGGAAAAAGTGTGGTGGATATGGTCCAATTACTCAGACGAAACCTCGTCTAGGCTATGGAATATCAAGTACGCTAGAGACAAACCCAAAGAACAATTGGTACGTCTGAATGATGAAATCCCTGGCTGGTTGATTTGGTGGAAAGGGGTAAGTGGGAGTTGTTTGGTGCAGGACCATTGCTTCTAGGAGATAAGGAATGAATAAAGTGCTAATTTCTGGGAGGATTCCTGGAATCAACAGTCAAAGCTGGGAAATGATCAGAGATGGCTCCGGTTGCGAGACAAAGGTCAAGAAGAAGGGAGAATTAAGGTTAATCACTATTGGGGAGACCATGACTTGGAAGGATGGAGACAATGGAATTATCAGGTTTGGCCTAACCTCGACAATGCCGAGGACCTTAGATCAGTCTAGGAGGAACTCCAACAATGCTTTGTTCGGGTTAGGAGAGAATCGGATATACTTTGATGGGGCTATTCCAAGAAGGGGTCTTTTAGCATCAAGGAAGAATATAACATTAGGATCCAC
The DNA here is from genome assembly GCA_001517045.1 of Pseudotsuga menziesii. Lineage (NCBI taxonomy): Eukaryota > Viridiplantae > Streptophyta > Pinopsida > Pinales > Pinaceae > Pseudotsuga > Pseudotsuga menziesii. The sequence goes on from LPNX011117898.1 coordinate 223,854, forward strand.
AGTAATGAGGAGGAGAATGGTATCTAGAAGAAAATTTGGTCCACCAACTTGTGGCCTAAGGTGGCTATGTTCTCTTGGCTTGTAGCCAAAGGATGAATTCTTACTAGAGAAAATCTTAAGAAACGGGGAATCTTGGGTCCTTCTCAGTGTCCTCTTTGCTATCAGGAAGAGGAATCCATGAATCACCTTCTGGACAGTTGCACCTTTGTGGCATCCATTTGGGACAGAGGGGCCTTGAATTTCAAATGAAGTGATAGACAGAGAGGGCTCCCTGCTCAAACTCTAAAGGAATGGCACTGCAAGGCCTTCAAAAATTGGATCATTCATACCCCATGGGAGGATTTTCCAAGTATGGCTTTGTGGTGCATATGGAAAGAGAGGAATGGAAGGATCTTTAGGGACAGAAGGCATAATGTTGATGAAGTGTGGATGAATCTGTAGGAGAACCTTCTATCCTTGATTCGCAACAGTCAATTGGATGATGAGGATAATATCATCCCAAGGGAGGAAATCCATGTTGCAGAAAACTGGGGTATAGATAAATCCAAGATGGATGGTCTTAGGTGCAGAGAGAAGATTTGTAAACCGACCATCCCATCACTGTGGTATCCTCCCCCACCCCAGGTTTTCAAGCTCAATTTTGATGGAGCTTCAAGGGGAAACCCAGGTCCAGCAGGCTATGGTGGTGTTTGGCTCTAACACTAACAACTCTGTGGAATTAGAGGGCCTGATTAAGGTTTTTGAATGCTTGAGAGATGGACGCTAGTTTCCTGCAATAATTGAAGGTGATACCAGCATCCTGATCCAAATGGCGAAGGGACTAGCAAATGGGAATACCACGGAGAAAATTTCAGCCAGTTGGTGCTTAGCAAGCCATCTTGATTCCCTTTGACTCTTGCTTGGCATCCACCCAGTGGTGTCCTTCGACCACGTCCGTCGTGATGCCAACAAGGTGGCAGATGTGATTGCAAACGTTGGCGTGGACAAGGGGACAGGGCATCAGAGGGGTCTTATGGAAGACTTTCGTAATGAATACTAGTCCTAGATTTGTCGACAGGTGGCAGATCGTGACTATGAGATTAGACCTCTGGTGGTACGTGTTGAGGATAGAAATGATGCAGACGATAGAGGGAGAGGGAAAGCCCAGGATATCATAGTGTTATGACACATGGGATCACATGGCCTAAGGCCCCTGGTGGGTTAAGGCAGGCTTGGGAGGTCATGATCAAGTACGGTCTGATGCACGATGGGATGGGGAAAACATGTAGAGATTGGAGTAAAGATTTGTTCTTAAATTTCGAAAGGATGGTAGTTGCCCATTTGGGTGTCCCTTTCTTTTCATTGAGCAGTATGCAGTTGGAACCTACTAGACCTCATGAGAGGATGACTAGTTGTGAAAAGGTGCTCAGTGTCGGTCCAGATGGAACTTTCGTGGATCCTGGAAAGCAAAGCATGGCAGCTGGTGCGACCCCTACAACGAGTTCCATCCGAGGTATCCCTAGTCTTAAGGGGATCTGATCTCTGTTCACTTTGTATTATGTTTTCTTTTCTTTTCTTCGGCTATGTGGTGGCGTGCAGACTCTTGTCCCAACTGGTCCTTTTTTTGTAATCAGGGGGTTCTAGTTTGTAGCGGCCTTATGTTTTTATTTTTGGGGGGTTTTGGGTTTCTACTTGTCCACATGATAGGAATGATCCTGAATGGTGCCGAATCATGGTGCATTTCTCTGTCAGTGGATCTATCTTAGTGTTCTCTTGGCTGTGTAATTAAATCCTTCTGATGTAATACAATGTTTTTATTTAAAAAAAAATGTGACAGTCATGTTTACCTGACCAAAAGTTGCATGTGTGTTGTGAGTAACCCCTTGCCACAATATAATAAGCATGATATCATCTTGAAATATTGAGCTCATAAGCAGAAAAATGGTTAAATGTTAACAGTTGTAATATAATCATGAATTGTGGTTACTATTACATTGATGTTTAATACCTCATCATATATAGTTGCTTGTGGCATTTGGCCATGATCACCCTGCCACAATACAAGAATCAATAAAGGTTAATAATGAAAAGTACATATAATTAAAATTGTTGCAAGAGAAAAATAATAAGTCATCGATCAAAGGCTGGGCTAAATGTTGTATAAGATAATTACCCCCATAATAACAAGCCCCACATATATTCAATTCAAATTTTAATCGATCAACAACTCTTCACCTGCAACTAATGATTTTGTTGCACATACAAATAAACGATTTCCTTCATGCCCCTCAAATATGTAATTGGATAGCTTATGTGTTTTCCTTGTTCATGTACTATTTATAAGCCCTGCAATATTTCTGGAAGCTTTTGGCCTTCCATCAATATACATAGTAGCTCATTTTTTCAAATTGTTGTCTAATAGTTGTATATAATTTGTTGCAACTCCGTATCTCTGCATACTTCTCTTATATCGTACCAACAAAATCCAGCCATTGTATTTTTATCCTGGTCCGACATACTCAATCAATTCAGTTTCATTTCCATATTTGACCATTATTCCATCCATGGAAAATAACCCCAATCCCTGTAAAGGCGATGGAGCAATGCGATAAATCCTCCCATTGAGGAAGAAATCTGTGTCCACTTGGGATATCTCCTTGGGTAGCCATCGTTTGATAATATGTATATACCTCAAGAGAAACTAAATGTCACCTATGCTCTCATTATCATAATCACATGATCGTCCTTTAGAAAGAAAAAGTTCCACGCGTCTACGAAATTTTCTCCTTACCTTTTCATCTCTAGTTGATCTTGACTTGTTAAAATTGTAATAGACATCTTGCTTACAAAATCTTCTACGCTATCTTCCTCACTCAAGGCATATAGATCCAACAAGTACCTATTTTGTGGTACTTACAAATATTTAGAGTCGGTTCTATTATTATTTGGAAGTACAAGAACTATTTTCTAATTGTCATATAAATGTACAAATATGTATTATGTGGATATTGTGAATATGTATGTTCCTCCTCTCTATGTAATCCTATGGTAGTTTCCCTTTTCCATATTTGTTTCCAAATGTATGATAGAGCTAGGTCTATTGCATTTGCTAGACAATGAATGTCTTCTGAGTTAAGGGTAAATAATTCCCACTTCCAAGGACAAATCTAGCTATGGGTAAGCAACCAACACCTTTTACACATAGGAACAACAAGAGCAAGGACTTAAAATATAATTTTCATCTCTTTCAACTTTATCCCTCTTCCATGATCCTTGTGCTAAATTTGGTCCTTGAGATGCACAATAACAATACTACAAACAAAATTTCAAGACCAGTAAAATAAGAAGAACTTAATATCAAAAGAAACTGGTTTAGACCTTCCTAATACTCATACACATTTAGGATCAGGCCTTATCTTTTAATAAACAAGTCACGAAGGAACATGATCATACCTTGAGAGAGTGTCTGTTTAAGGTAAGCATTTTATTGTCGGTTTGAAATGATATATGTTTAGTTTCAATTTGAGAGTTTAATTGTGCAAGTTGTTCATATTTTTTGTTGCCAACAGAGTTTTCTCCAACAATATAGCATAATTGTTGCTAAGTTGTTCATAATTGTTGTTTCCAAGCTGTGCATAATTGTTGCCAAGTTGTTCATAATTGTTTTTTCCAAGCTATTTTTTTCTCATTAACATGGCAAAAATATACACTCATCCCTCTACATGGATTCATGTGGAACAATTCTCAATTTCTATTTTTCCTTTGTGAATGATGAAAATTTATCTAAGGCATACACATTAACAAACGAAGAGATGGGATGATATTATAACCTTTTGTAAAAAAACTCATATTCCCTCATAATAATTATTCACATCCTATGGAAAATGTAGCTATGGGTAAGCAACCAACAACTTTTACATATAGGACCAACAAGAGAAAGGACTTTAAACTGTTATCTCTCTTAAGGTACATTGGTTCATATTTTTTTATCATCACTGTATAAGGAGAAGATCCAAACTAGATGATGTGATCCAAATGCATAATAGTACAACAATAACAACTGAGTAAAGTATACAACTTTGTGCTAGATGAAAAGTAGTAAGATAATTTAAACATAATTTTCATCTCTTTCAACTTTAGCACTCTTCCATTATCCTTGTGATAAAGTTGGTCCCTTAGATGCATAGTAACAATAGTAAAAAAGAAAATTCAAGACCAGTAAAATAATCAGAACTTAGTATCAAAATATATTGGTTTAGACCTTCCTAATACTCAGACACATTTAGGATAAGGCCTTGTCTTTCAAGAAACAAATCACCAAGGAACGAGATCATACCTTGAGAGAGAGATTGGGGGGGGGGTTGTTTAAGGTAAGCACGAATATCAAAAGGCTATAACAAAATAATATAGGAAGAGGGTTACAAGAAACAAGTAAAGGATAACTTAATTCAAGGTGTTGCATTTTATTGTTGGTTTGAATTGTTATATGTTTAGTTTCAATTTTAGAGTTTAATTGTGCAAGTTGTTCATAATTGATGTTGCCAACAGATTTTCTCCAGGAATTAAAACTGGTACAAATCATTAACATCGAAAAAAATACACTCATCCCTATGCATGGAAAAAATATTAATGTGGAACAATTATCAATTTATATTTTCACTTTGTGAATGATGAAAATTTCTCTAAGGCATACCCATTAGAAAACGAAGAGATGGGATGATATGTAGAGGTAGCCTTCGTGGAGTTGGTAGTCTAGGAGGGGATTTGGTAATTGTTGGTAAGGTACAAGGCATGAAGTACTGAGATGAAGGAAGGACAAGAAACATCTAATCTAAGAATACTTTCAATAGGTGATGACCTCCAAAAGGAATACTAAGACTTCTAAAAAATGTGATTCCACGGGATGAAAACATAGTTTTATGGACAACATTATTCCACCCCCTCAAATTCACAACAAATTCTAAATTAACACCCCACATAATGATAGGAATTGGAAGAACATACTATAATTGGAAGGACATAATATAGTGTAACTCTCAAGTAATGCACCTTACCTATTGATGTATTCTTGCACGATGTATCGTCGTGCATAAGAACTTGTCTCATACAAGTCTGTCATACCTCCTCAAACTCCAAGCACTCAAACAATAAAATTATAATGGAAAATCGATTCAAATAAATAAGGGATGGGTTCTCCATAAAACCATGATTTTCTCTCGTCATCTTGAACTTCCCCTTTTCTAGGATCTTCGATAATATGTTGGCCACCTATGAATCTAAAGGTATATTTTTTTTCTGTAAGTCTGCATTTGTATTAATTAGCCGAAACAAAAAAAGTTACATTTGAAAATCATCCTGTACATATTGTTGGGTTGGTCTAAACCCTCCACCCCAACCAGTCAAAACAGTAAGAAAGTCATTTCCGTTACATAATATGGCACAAAAACCCATAAAGAAGATGGGTTCTAATTACTAAACTTCAAAACACATATGAGTTTCATAGACATTTATACAATAATAAGTATATATACTAGAAAGAAAAGAAAATAACAGAACTAAGAAAGTAAAACAGAGGTAAACCAAACAGGCTGCATGTTCTTCAATCAACATCAAACTTAAGGGATCGGGTTCTCATCAATGATAGGACAACTCCCGTGTAAATCCCCATAATTTGTAATTTTTAGTTGCTTAACAGGAAGAGGAGAGGAATTTCTAACCGATACCTCAATGTCACGGACACACTTGTTGCTAAGCTGATTGATGGTGGAAGGTATTGGAAACGTAGAAGTCGATGAGAGAGGTGTAACTGAGAGAAATTTCCTATCCAAGGATGTCATGGGTTCCCCTGTGATGATTCCACTACCCCCTTCATTGTTCCCTGGCGTGCAGAGACCCAGTCCAAGGCGTTTCCATGCTGAAGTCGCATCCTGCTTGTTTAGTTGAGTATCGAGTTCTATCAACCTAGTTTTTTTCTCGGAGAACCGAAATGCGAGTGTAGTTCCAAGTGCCAACCATTTCTTCCATGAGGGAGCCCATCATATTCTTAACAATCCAATAATGGTTAATATTTCTGCCTCCAATACCTCTAGCCAAGTGTTCGGTGACCAACCTAGCTTCCCACTCGTCTATCAATGTGCGCACCGGCATGGAAACACTAATGGCATAGCCATATTCCCACATCAGATGTGAACCCCGTATACTTCCCTTATATAAGGAAGACTTCACCTACAACCTACCAAACCCGGATCTTTCCCATGCATCCCAAAATCTCTTGAAATTGGAGCAAAAGTATCGTCAATATTGACCCCCTCTTTTTGAGAGAATCCTTTGCCAACAAATCTGGCCTTCGACTTTCCAAACTATAAGGATCTAGAATCAGCCCTTGGATGTATCACTACAATACAATAAAATTATGTAATTTATGATCATAAGAGAAACTAAAGAAGATTATGTTGACAAAAATGATAAGGGAGAAGATTGAAGATGATATTTATGTGGATACTGATGGACTTGTTATATCCATACAAAATAAATAAAAGAATCATGACACCATGAGAATTGCAAAGAACACAATTAACATGTTAGAGAGGAAAATATGCATCGAGGAGTAAAGTTTGCAAAATTAAGCTAGATGCGAAGCAGTAAGATAATTTAAACATAATTTTCATATCTTTCAACTTTATCACTCTTCCATGATCCTTGTGCTAAAGTTGGTCCCTAAGATGCACAGTGACAATAATACAAAAGAAAATTCAAGACCAGTAAAATAATCAGAACTTAGTATCAAAATATATTGGTTTAGACCTTCTTGATACTCGAACACATTTATGATTAGAAATTGTCTTTCAAGAAACAAGTCACCAAGGAACGAGATCATGCCTTGAGAGAGAGAAGGTTTAAGGTAAGCAAATATCTCAAAAGGCTATAACAAAATGGTCCAGGAGGAGGGTTACAGACAACAAGTGAAAGATAACTTAATTCAAGGTGTTGCATTTTATTGTTGGTTTGAATTGCCAAATGTTTAGTTTCAATTTTAGAGTTTAATTGTGCAAGTTGTTCATAATTGATGTTTCCAATAGAGTTTTCTCCAGCAATTAAAATCGGTACAACTCATTACCATGGAAAAAATATACACTCATCCCTCTTTATGGAAAAAAGATTCATGTGGAACAATTCTCAATTTATATTTTTCCTCTGTGAAAGATGGAAATTTCTCTAAGGCATACCCATTAACAAAAAAAGAGATGTGATAATATCATAACTTTTTGTAAAAAAAAACAGATTCCCTCATAATAATTCCCACTTCCAAGGACAAATCTAGCTATGGGTAAGCTTATTATAGATTGTATTGATGACATAGTTATAATTGATAAAAATAATGGTCAACCTTCTTACAATATCGAGGGAGATTATTATTATCTAAGCTGTCGTTAGAACAAGATGGATTTATAGCTTATGTGCAAGTTTACTCCCTTATTAAAATTGTCATAAAAGGATAGTGGAAATCTCGAAAGCATCAACCCTCGAGACCATGGAGCCTATGACTTATCACATAACAAATGCATTCAAGGTTGTCCATAAAAACATCTAAAGAGAAAAGACAACGTGTGCACCCTAAAACCCAAAACCCTTACTGCAATTTATGGAGGGAAAATAGGGGAAACTCTCATACACACAAAGCATTATCTCTTATTATAGAAATCAATTTAATGGATTAATTGAAAGTAGTTGGCATTTTATTAGGCTCTGATAATTATCATTGAATTCACCTTTGGGCTTGTTTCATTATTCTAGTCTTTTCACGATTACAAATTGTGTTTCTCTTTTATTAATGGTTTCTTTTGTTGTTTATTGAATCTATCAATGATTGCAGACATGGAAAATATATTATTACAATTCAATCACAAAAGAGAAGACTTCGCATGATCCAAGAGAAAAAACTTGAACATATTTGCACTATTGTTTTGTTTCCTCGAGAAAGGGAAATCGTAGGTAAGTAATTATCAGGTATATGTTTTTAGGCCTGAATCATCCACCCCTGGGTGTTGATTGGGAAAATATGGGGCAACAAAGGTTGGGAATGGACCAACAAAAATTTAAATATTTGGGATTTAGGAACAACAAATTCAAATCTTGATCATTCCACTAATTCCATATATTCCAAAGTTGAATGTGTTACCAAATGCCATGTACAATAATAATATTATAACGGATGAAACCAAACAATAACAATAGATAGTAAAATAACAAGTTTACACATCCCACTTTACATTCACGACCCACAAAGAAATTCATGGTTCCATCCCGAGCTCAGAATAGATGGAAACAAAGTCCACGACCCACAAATAAGTTCATGGTTCCATCCCATGGTTGAGTCACATCCTAGCCATGGTTTATCCCATAGTTCAGGATATCCTAGTAGTCCAAGTTTAATAAACAATCCAGCCCACATCTAAGCCTCACGACTCAGCTTTAGGGCACATTGTTCATCATTAGGGTTCACTTCACGGTTTAACCAAAAACCCATTCTTAATAAAGATATGAATAATTACAATGTAATGAAACCCTAACACCCAATAATCCCTAGCATTTTCGTTGAACATAAAGAGATCAGAGATGGAAATATCTTAAAGGATAATTGAATAATGAGGAATACAAGGACATAGGTAATCAACAAGGTGTTCTCTCTCAAGGTATATAGTCCACATGTTCCATACAATAATTGTTTTCATCATCACCATATAGGAGGGTCCTAATTAGATGAAGTAATCCTTTGGTCCTCCTACTGCTCATGAAGGTTAAGTGCTGGCGATATCATCAAGGGGTGTCCAGTCCCTTGAGAAACAACCTGAATTAACCATATAGGAGAGGAGTTCATCACACTTCATCATCTTAGTCTACTGATCAAGATCCATAATAACAATATAATATAATAACAATGCTAAGTAACAACTTTTATTACAAATATATTTTCAACTAAGACAAAGCATTTAATTTCAAAGTAAAAACAAGCATCAATTTTTCTACACAATACTTACTGAACCAAGAAGCATGTAGTTGAAACATGTGTGAGATTTTTGGTAACTGCTATTTTGGGGCATGAATTAAATGAGAATATTATGAGATGTCCACTTTAGTTTAACATTATCAACAACTTCATTGCATGCAACAATGTTAATGACCAGGGGAGGCGGGAGGGGGAGGGATTATCTTAGGTCCCGATGGATAATTGGAACTTCAATACGCTTGGGGACTTGGTAATTCTACAAAAAACAAAGCTGAATATATTGAAATCCTTTAGGGGATACGAAAACTCTGGAGAAAATGAATATCGTAGGATAGGGTGTCATGTCCCCATTCCAATAAGCCTACTAGTTGACAATGTTTCACCCACCTACTAGTTCCCTAGGTTGGGGGAGGAGGTATTAAATATTGCAATAAGGGATCTATGGGACCCGAGAGAACCTTATTTTATCATTTACACATTAATTTGGGTCATAAAAATAATAAATAGGGAGAAAATAAAGTGGCATTTCTTCATAAGGACCTTTGGAGGTCCATGGGGGCCTTGGGTGGCTAGATTCCTCCTTACACATGTCATGACTTAACCCAAAATTTGAAATGATGAGTGATGGGATGTTATTGGAAGGTAAATATTCATCAAATGAATATCATGAGCTCAATAGTTCAAATGGGTGGGGAGGAGTAACTCCCCATAGAAGAGGAAGAGTCTAGGAAGAAACTAGGTGCCATGTGGAGCTAGATTCCCCATGCTTTATGACAACAATGATGGAAGATTCTATGACAAGTCAGAACTGATTGCAGAACTATTACAACCTTAAATTTCAGGGCTAAAAATAGCCTCCAAGAGGGTGCACTTGGGACTAGGTGTCAACCATTCAAATTTGGTGGGAGATGAAGGGTTGAGGAGAAGGCCAATTGTCATGGAGGTTACTAAACATCAAGGATAAGGTGGAGGAAGCCTATGGGAATGAATTAGAATTTGGAAGACATTATTAGGGTTATTAAAATATGTCACGAGGAATGGAAATGGATTTTGATCATTTGTGAATTTGCCTTTGGTATTTGGAGAACATTAGCTTGTCCATTGCCTTGGTATTTGGTGAGTGCACACTTACCTTGCTAGTGAGCCAATTTCAAGAGAGTGAGATTCTCATCCAAGTTTTCCATGGTAGAATCCATTCAGACCTATAATTGGGAGCTTCATGGATTTTTTTTATCCATATAGGAGTATTCTACTGCTCGTGACCCATCTCTCCTCCCATTCTCTCAATTTCCACTTCCATATTTCCATGTTTTTCTATGGAGGCACACTTGTGTGAATGGTGGTTGCGCCGCATTGAGTTTAATTGATTCCCAAGAATGGGAGAATGATTCATGGATTTTTAATATGTCTCTCATATTATTTTTAAGTCTAAATAGGAAGAAATACATATGTAAATGTCCACGTTTCTAAGCTTTATTGTGACTAGTTTCCATGCGATGATTTTCCCTTTCAATGGAGATTGTATATCTGATGTATATTGTGACTTGGGTAAATATTATATGCTGTTAGTGAGATAATGAAATGATTTCAATGGTATATATTCAAATTTCTCTATTATGAATCATTATATGCACCATTTACGAATCGAAGTTGAGCTTTTATGTGTCATTTCCCTTTAGCAAATATCACTGAAATTATGCATTCGAATATGAAGCTTTAATCCTTTGTTGAAGAACTAATAAAAAAATAAAATGACAGTAAATTAAGTCTAATTACAGTCCCCATAATCTGTTCTGAAATTTTGGAGGGTTGCATAGGGGGAATTGCATCATAAATTGCTAGTTATTTTTCCCTTTTTGACATCATGACCAAATAGAGTTTCAGATGTATATGACATGTAAAATAACTATAGTAGAGTCAATTGAAGATTCCTAATACTCCCCACATAAGTCCCTACCAAATTAGAGACCCTCTTGAGCCATTCAAATCCCCCAAAGTCAAAACTAGTCAAGACATTTTTTCCAAAATTCTGCCTTTGTTGGGAATTTTTGAATTGGGACATTACAAGTGGTATCAGAGCATGATATTGGAACCTGATAGATATCTTTATTAATTTTTTATGATTATGACCTCCCTCCCTTAGAAACAGAGATTGGAGACCTTAATAGTGAAAAGGAAGGAAGTGGGGAGGTTAGTTCTTTTTACAAGAAGATTAAGGAAACGTTAGAACTGAGAGATATGGATGGAAAATAAAACAAAGAGGACCTTAAGACATTAATTAAATCATCTCTTTAAGGCATGAACAAACATTTTATGCAAGGATTCAAATTTTTGGCTAGCTAATTTGGGAGCAAGTCAGCACCCAGGAGTAGTAGTAGTACACCCCATGATGAGGGGAAGACCAATGGAGAAACCATTTTTCAAAGTCTGGACCTCATAACAGATCTCATGGGTTCAAAAATAAGAATGGACCTGAAATAACTAAGTTTTTAGAGTCCAAATAAGGCCCTTACACCACCTATGATGTTAGAGAAGCAACAAATGATTGGCAACAATTAAGTGATGAATGTAGCAAAGTCCTACCTTTTGATCAGTTCATTATATCTTCTCTTCAGTTCAAGCAAGGAGGAAATAGGAATATGCAATCTCATATTAACCATAAATTAAAATACACCATGAGAATATTAACCATTCCTTCATTTGATGGTTCCTCGCAAATGTTTGTTAGTGATTGGTTTCAAAAATTAAGTGTATATTTCCAATTGAATCCTATGATTGAAGAAGATGCATTGAAAATACCCATTCTACATATTTAAGGGGAATCTATCCATTGGTGGTTCCATGGTATTATAACCTTGGGACATTATAATATTTGATATTATGAGGGTTTCTCCAATGCATTGATGGATAGATTTGAGAGGAAAGACCTTGAACGTCCTTTCTAAGAACTAGTGCAATTGAAGCAAGTAGGAACTCCTAAAGCATATGTGTTAGAATTTGAAAAGATTTCAGTAATGGTTTATGATGTATCTCTGTCTAGGTTGGTTTTATTGTTTAATTAAGGATTGACAGAACCTTTTAGAGGGGTAGTGAAATCCCACAAGCCATCCACATTGAAGGATGCCATGAATTTGACAAGGGATTTCCAGAATGTATTTCTAAGAACCAAATACCCTCCCATGCCAAATTTCCCTTCCAAGTTCAAGGAAGGTAAGAAACCACGGAAAAATGAATCCTCTACCAAATAAAATAAAGGAGGACCAAGCAAAGAAGAGCTTATAATAAAGAAGCTATGTTTTACATGCCAACAACCTTGGGTCCCGAGATGGGTCCTGAGACATAGATGTGCCAAGGGGAAGGCACACTACATTGAAGTTTTTTATGACTATGAAGAGGAGGAGGAGGAGGAGGAAGAAGTACAACTTGCATCCCAAGAAGAAGGGTATCAAACAATAGATTAAGAACAACCCACTCCTAATATAGGACAAATTACAACACTCTCGGGTGTACCTAGATTCCACAACTTAAGGCTCAAGGGAAACATAGAAGGCCAAAAGGTCACGGTTCTAGTGCATGGTGGAGCCACTCACAACTTCATATATGCAGCCTTGGTGGAGAGGATAAAGTTACAATCTGAAACTTTTGATGGTTTCACAGTCATCATTCCAGGTAACAATTCTATGGATTCCAAAGGTTCAAGTTACTCTAGGAAATCATACTATCACCGACAATTTTTATGTAGTGAATGTGGATGATACAAATTTGATTTTGGGAGTACAATGTCTGTATTATTTATGGGATCATACCGTGAATTATCAATTCCATGAAATAAGGTTCAAAAATTCAAAAGGAAACCCATCTTGTTGAGGGGAATGCACACTTACCCAAATCAAGTGGTGCCCTCTCACAACATGAGTAATATATTGAGGAATGGAGATATAGAATGGGATTTTGAATGTTTAATTACATATCATAAACCTCACTTAAACATTTCCAAGCACCCTAAGGAGATAGAGAAACTATTGAGTAAGTATGAGAAGGTTTTTGGAGACCTTTGACTAGGAAGACCACCAGATAGAGGTGTTGAGCATATAATTGAGTTAGATATAGGAACCCAACCTATAAAAATGCATCCATATAGGCACCCCAAAAGGATTCTAGATGATATTGAAGAGTACATTAAAGAACTCTCAGAGTTGGGTCTCATAAGTCCTAGTTCTATCCCATTTGCTTCTTCAGTTTTTATGGTAAAATAGAAAGATGGAACCTTGAGAATGTGCATTGATTTCAGAGAATTAACCAAGAAGACTGTAAATAATAGATACCCCATCCCAAGGATTTATGAGCTCATGGATGAGCTCCATGGGGCCAATTTCTTCTCAAAGATTGACCTTATATCTGGTTATCATCAAATTAAAATTTCAAATGAGAGAAGAAGACATACCAAAGACTTCTTTCATATACCACTATGGTCACTTTGAGTTTGTTTCCATGCCCTTTGAAAAATCCACATGCCACATTCCAATCATGAATGAACAACATCTTACACAAGAAACTTCATAATTTTGTACTAGTTTTCTTTGATAGCATTCTTATTTATAGTAAAACTTGGAAGGAACATTTGCATCATCTAGAAGAGGTATTAAAATTATGCATGATAAATATTTGTTTGCTAAGATGTCAAAATGTGAGTTTGGTTTGATGGAGCTCTTGTATATTGGACACATCATTGGTCAATATGGTGTGAAGGTGGATATGGATAAAATAAGATCCATTTTAAAGTGGACTTGTCCCAAAAGTCTCACTGAATTAAGAGGATTCATAGGAATTTGCACCTACTATAGAAAGTTTGCGAAGGGGTTCTCCCAAATATCTTCACCTCTCACTGATTTGACAAAGAAATATGCATTCGAATGGCATGAAGGGTCTGAAAAATCTTTCCAAATAATGAAGGAGGTAATAAGCAACTATCCTATTCTAGCCTTGCCTGATTTTTCTAAACCATTTGTCTTGGAATGCTTTGCATCAGGAGAAGGCATTGGAGCAGTCCTAAAATAAGGACAACACCAAATAGATTTTGATATTAGGAAGCTACAACCACATTATAATATTTACTCCATTTATGATAAATAAATGATAGCCATCATGCATGTTTTAATCAAGTTTAGATAATACTTGGTGGGAAACAAATTTGTGGTCAAAACTGACCATAAAAGTTTAAGGTACTTCCTCACTCAAAAGGATTTAAATGAAAGGAAAAAAAAGTGGGTGAGTAAGATTCAAGCATTTGAATTTTATATTGAATATGTGAAAGGAAAAAAGACTTTGGTAGTTGATGCCTTATCTAGAAGACCTTATATTTATCTAGTGGATGTAGCAGAAAATTGGAAAGCGACATTAGAAGTAGAGTATGCCAAAGATAAATTTTCTTGTGAATTTTTTTATGGAATTAACCATGATGATAGGTATAAGGTGTTGGAAGGAATCATCTACTACAAAGGTAGAATCTATTTGGCCCCTAATTCGAGTTTGAAGGAGGGAATTTTAAACAAATCTCACGATTGTCCTCTAGCAGGTCACCCCGATTTATTCAAAACATACTGAGTGTTGAGGGAAAGATTTGCATGGAAAGGGTTGAAGGATGATGTTTTGAATTATGTTAATGAATTATCCACATGTCAGAAAAATAAAGTGGATCACACCCATCCATATGGTCTCTCACATCCCATGCCTATTCCAACACAAAATTGGGAGAGCATTTCCATGGACTTCATCACTGGTTTGCCCAAAGTATTTGGTATGGATTGCATATTTGTGGTGGTGGCTAGACTCACTAAATTTGCTAATTTATTTGCTGTTACTACCAATTTCACTACTGCACAAGTGGATGAATTATTTTTTAAATAATTTTTCATATTGCATGGGCTTTCTAAGAGCATTGTCAGTGACAGAGATAACATATTTTTGAGTGAATTTTGGCAAGGACTCTTCAAAATGGTTGGGACAAATTTGAAACCTAGTACAAGATATAATCCCCAAACTAATGGCCAAACAGAGAGGGTGAATCAATGGTTGGAATGCTACTTGAGGAACTATGTTAGTGGGCAGCAAAAATCATGGATACAATGGTTGCATTTGGGTGAGTTTTATTACAATACTACTTTCCATATGTCCATTGGCATGTCTCCTTTTAAAGAAATTTATGGTTATGATGCATCCACTTTTATTGACCACATTTTTGGTGATATTACAGCTCTAAAGGCTAAGGATTGGATTGAATAAATTCAAGAAATTTTGAAATTTTTGAGAGATAACTTGCAGGTTTCTCAAAATCAGCAGAAACAATATGGAGATCAACATAGAATGCAGAGACAATTCCAAGTGAATGACTTGGTGTATTTGAGGTTTCATCCCTACAAACAAACCACCATAAAAGCTAAAGGTTCAAAAAATCTCAAACCAATATTTTATGGTCCCTACAAGGTGATTCGAAAAGTTAGAGAAGTGGCCTATCAAATGGAGCTTCCCATGGGAAGCAAAATTCATAATGTATCTCATGTTTCTTGTCTAAAGAAGGCTATAGGGAAGAAAATTTCAGTTTCAAATACTTTACCAACTTTGGATGATGAAGGACAACTTGTTCTCATTCCACACAAAATCTTGAGAACAAGGGAGAGAAGGCTACGAAGCAGAACAATAAAATAATATTTGGTATAATGGAAGGATTTTCCTAGTGAGGAGGCCACTTGGGAAGATGAGAAAATTTTGCAGCATCCAAACTTGGCATTGCTTGAGGACAAGAAATATTGGGTGGGGGGGATTGTCATGTCCCCATTCCAATAGGTATACTAGTTGAAAACGTTTCACCCACCTACTAGTTCCCTAGGTTGGGGGAGGAGGCATTAAATATTGCAATAAGGGAGCTATGGGACCCACGATAACCTTAGTTTATCATTTACACATTAATTTGGGTCATAAAAATAACAAATAGGGAGAAAATAAAGTGTCATTTATTCATAAGGACATTTGTAGGTCCATGGGGGCCTTGGGTGGCTAGATTACTCCTTACACATATCATGACTTAACCCCAAATTCGAAATTATGAGTGATATAATGTTATTGGAAGGTGAAGAGCCATCAAATGAAATATCATGATCTCAAGGATTTGAATGGGTGAGGAGGAGTAACTCCCCATAGAAGAGGAAGAGTCTAGGAATAAATTAGGTGCCGTGTGGAGCTAGATTCCCTATGCTTTATGACAACAATGATGGAATATTCTATGATAAGTCAGACCTGATTGCAGACCTATGAAAACCTGACATGTCATGCATAAAAATATCCTCCAATAGGGAACACTTGGGACTAGGTGGCAACCATTCTAATTTGGTGGAAGATGAAGGGTTGAGGAGAAGGCCAAGTGGCATGGAGGTTACTAAACATCAAGGATGAGGTGGAGGAAGCCTATGGGAATGAATTTGACCTTGGAATACATTAGGAGGGTTATAAAAATATTTCATGAGGAATGGAAATGGATTTTGATATTTGTGAATTTTCCTTTGGCATTTGGAGAGCATTAGCTTGTCCATTGCACGATGAGTGCACACTTACCCTGCTAGTGAGCCAATTTCGAGAGAGTGAGATTCTCATCCAAGTTGACCATGGGGGAGGAAATTGAGACATATAATTGGGAGATTCATGGATTTTTTTTCTGCACATAGGAGGATTCTACTGCTCGTGATTCATCTCTCCTCTCATTCTCTCAATTTCCACTTCCATATTTCCATGTTTTTCTATGAAGGCGCACTTGTGTGAATTGTGGTTGCGCCCCATTGAGTTCAGTTTATGCCCAAGAATAGGTGACTGATTCATGGCTCTATAATATGTGTCTCATATTCTCTGTAAGTGAAAATCAGAAGAAATACCTATGAAAATTTCCACATTTCCAAGCTTTATTGTGACTAGTTTCCATGTGATGATTTTCACTTTCAATGGAGATTGTATATCTGATGTATATTGTGACTTGGGTAAATGGTATATGTTTTTAGTGATATATGGAAATTATTTCAATGGTATATATTCATATTTCTCTGTCCTAAACCATTATACGCACCATTTATGATTTGAAGTTGAGATTTTATGTGTCATTTCCCTTAAGCAAATATCACTGAAATTATGCATTAAAATATGAAGATTTAATCCTATGTTTCAGAACTCTTAACCACACCAAATGATATTAAATGAATTATAATTACAGACCCCATACTCTATTTTGAAATTTGGGAGGGTTGCATAGGAGTTGGAGAGCCATTTCCTCCCACACCTTAGGGGGAATTGCATCATAAATTAATAGTATTTTTTCCCTTTTTGACATCATTCCCAAATAGAGTTTCAGATGTATATGACCTATCATAAAACTATAAGAGAGTAAATTGAAGATTCCTATGACTCCCCGCATCAATCCCTACCAAATTTGACACCCTCTTGAGCCATTCGAGTCCCCCATAGTCAAAACTAGTCAAGACAATTTTTCCAAAATTATGTCTTTGTTGAGAATTTTCAAATTGGGACATTACAAAGGGTTATAGGAGATTCACAAATACTAATTGGTTTTATGGTCCGAAGAACCAAGCCAAATGACATTCAACTGAGACAAACCGTAATCAGAATCCAGAACATAGCTACAAAATTTCACAAGCTAATCTTCTTTCATGTGTTGCATAAAAACAACGATGAAGCAGACCAAACTGCTAATAGATTGGTTGGATTGGAATCTAGCGCCCTTTTCCAGAACGATCATGAACTCGGGAGGAACCCACTCCCCTAGTAGGACAACCCACTTTTTCGCGTGGTGGCATGCCTAGCACGTGGAGTTTAAAGGAGGTGGCTGGGATGACGACCTTAAGGCATGCACGAGAAAAGGAGAAGATGCCCAACGAGTGAAGGGGAAAACTAGAGAACTGAATCTCCAATGGAGATGGAGTCGGTCTGTGGAGGTGACACGCCTATTTGTAAATTCATTGAGAAAACAATATCTGCATAAGAGTTACAAATTAGAACATGCATGAATTCATGTCTGCCCCTGGTGAGTGATTTGAAGAGGTATTCAGAACAAGCCAATTCAGGAGGAATGACATCAATTGTGAACTGGGAGTGAGCCATGAAGGAACCGAGAGATTTAAAGCATGCCATATAGATTGGACTCATCAATGGAAACAAGTGACTGGTTCAAGGAGACATATCACCCTCGTAATACATATACTCATTCGACAATTGGTAAGGAAATCCAAAATTCATTCATTGTTTGCGTGCACCAAGATATTTTTGTTCAACATTGTGAGCACCCCCAAGCGACTCCACTATCTTATAATCATACTAGAAATATGGCGAACCGTGCTGCCCGTATTATGGCTTGGCTTCCATGGGGCGTTGTCTGCAAAGGGCCAAATATGAAATGGACAGCCAAAAGCTCCAGCTTTTCCAGTTCAAAGGAGAGATGAGGGAGTGTCTGGAGCAAGTAACAGAGGACCTACATGAAGTCATATTGATCCAAAGGGAGCAAGTAGTCGTTGAGGAAAACCATCACCAGGAGCAAGCCCAAGCCATTTAGGTGTTATTGGATAGACTAACCCATGTCGATATACAATTTGGAACAATGGCCTTTTAATCTTGAGTACAGAAAGAAGTTGAACTAGCCAACCATAACTTTGTCGATGACACTGGCTCTAGGACCTCCCTAGGAAAATAATCAGGTTTTAGATGTATTTTTGTCTACTATTGGGGTAATATGCCTGCATATTTTGGAATATATCTAGTAGGAATTTAGCTCTTATTCATGTTTACTTTTCCAGACACTACAGAGAAGACAAGCTAGTAGAACTAGATATATCCATCAATTTTCAGGACTCAAAATCCTGATGTACTCTTCCAATGCACCGGCATTTGGGTTTTTTTTGTTAATATACAATACTATATGTCTTTGTTAAAAAAAACAATGGTAATGACCAGTCAAATTAGAGACTAGTGTACTATGTGCATAGGTGAAATATATAAGTGCAATTAACAATATATTTGAAATTTTATTCATGTCACTAGTTGGATGCTAGCTCATCATTCCTATTTCTCACTCCTCATATTCAATGTTGTATTGTTCATATACATTTGGAATGAGTAAATCATTTAGATGCAATGTCCACATCCATTAAAAATACAAAACTAAGTATGATAGGCCTATCTTGGTGGATGGCATGGTGGACAATACAATGGCTTGACCAAAATTCCTGGTTTCGGTTTCCATTAAACCAGAACAATTTTCGCTCAGAAATGTTCTATTATGTAGGTTATGTTCCAGTTGTTACATAATAACAATGCAAATTCTTAACTCAAACCCAACTATCCATCCCTAAAATCGCATCGGAAACATAAAGAGAACAGCTTATTTTAATCTGCAACATAGATTTACCACGACGTATGATGCAGGGGTTTGATCAACCAATTGAGGAAAATGGATAGCGAGAGAAAGGGCAAAGCCGTGAGAGGAGGATTTCAAATAATGCGCATGGATTCAACTGACGCACATGATGAGGAAAAATGATGAAAATTCAGAGACGGAGAGATTAAAAATATATATTTAGGGCTTAGGACTCACTGATTTTTGAGTCAGTGGCTCCTCTATTTCTTTGCTTGGATATGCTTCGTGTTTCTAGCTCAGACTAAGAACTATATGGGTTTCTATAATCGACCTTCTGCTCCCATACACGACCACAATAACCCTAGTATGCATAGATCGACCGGTTGGGTCTCTTTTATCATGGGATGGGAGAGTTTAGACATAAAAATGACTTTGGCTTCTACCTTTACTTAAATCAAATGTAAATAGATGTAAATAGAAAAATATGAAGAACACATGTAGCTAAAAAACGAATCTGAAATTCACAAAAGATATGTGAGGCTAGAAAATTCATATATAAGCTCAATGATGAAGTACATACCATAGCCTCTTGTCAAGGCTCTAAAATCCAATCTTGAAAAATTCCCTATATAGGTTACATAATCAAACCCTAGCTCCAACAAGAAAAACAAGTGTAAGAATCCCTCCAACACTATGTCCAAGGAAAAACGTCCTCCTCTTTTCTTCTTCAAAATTCCACCATAGGGTTTTCTCCCAAAACCATATTTTCAATCTCCAAGGGTAAAACACTAACCATAGAACTCCAATATGCTCCAAGAAACTCCAAATATATCAATAAATCCTAGATCCAGAGAGAGAGAGAGAGAGAAGTACAAGTGAATACCTAGAGAGAGAGAGAGAGAGAGAGAGAGAGAGGATAAGTGTGGTCCTCTTCTAGGTCACATATTTACATGAGTAAGAAAGAATAAGCATAGGTCATATTTATGAACAAATCTTTCTTGCCTCCATTTTTATGAGAGGCAAGAGAGGCCAACAATACTATGTGGGAACAAACCCTTACATGCAAACTACATGATCCCTTGTGGACCACACAAGTGAGATGCTTCAATGAGGATACCATGCAATATAAGGACTCTAAGGTGCTCTAGCTACATGAGGAAAGTCCCAACCACTCCATATCGAGCCTCTGTAGACTTATCTATCCACCAAATCAAATGACTAACTAGAGAAACTACCCAAGCAAGAATGATTGTCAAAGCCTATTTTTTGGTCATTTACAAAAATATATATTTGTCAATTGGTTTAAAAATTAACCTAATTTTTCAATCCAAATAGTAACCTAGAATACTATACATAAGTATAATATACATCACTAGATTTGAATCATTTCATATCCAGTGGTGTGAATCCCATCCTATACATTGTTGATGGGTGCAAAGTTGATTTTCCAACATAAGATATGATGAAGTTGATCAAATGCACTTAAAATTGCAAGTTTTAATAGTATATTAAATGTTTTATTGAATATTTACAAAGTATATATATATATATATATATATATATATATGATTTTTCAATCCAAATAGTAACCTAGAGTACTATACATAAGTAAAATATACAACATTAGATTTGAAGCATTTCATATCCAATGGTGTACTTGCTAGCCTATATATTGTTGATGTGTGGATATTAATTTTTTAACATTAGATATTATAGTAGGTCTTGAATTGACCTGTGGACCCATCCATTGAAACTATAGTTGTTAAAAATGTCAAAAAGTGGCTCATATTTTGTCTTGGAGTGCAAAGTCTTACAGTTCTAATTATAAATGTTCAACTAGTCTTGATTGCTAAATTGAAGTGATTCGTTGCAGTTTTTATTAGAAAAACAGGATCACATAGCAATAACAATAAACAAGATGCAAATATTAAAACATAAACAAATTACAAGAGAGATACAAATATAACGTGGTTCACCCAAGATGGGCTACGTCCACACATAAATTGCTAGCCCTTTTAAAATTATATTGTCCAGCAAAAATGAAGGGATACAACCTACAACGCACTTATTGCACTTCCTCTTCACTCTCTCACAATCTCTCTCACGCAATCACAGAATTCATTTTTACAATTCTATAATACAATACAATACATAGTCGTATTACAATGCATTCCTTTTATAGGGGAATTACCATTGGAAAATACCACAAGTCACCCAATATCATGGGCCTGTAAAATGTTGGCCAACAAAGATATCAAAATAATTCTTTCGATGGCTTCACCCCTAGACCCCCACAGGATGAGTGTACATAAAAATGGGGTACAAACATGATTGAATAATAACATCTCTGAATCCAGAAGATCAGGATCCACAACAAACAATCTCCCACTTAGAGACTGGTCACAACAACTACACGGTTGTTGCATTTGTTAGGCTATGCTCTAAACCTTGCAGCTGGAAAATTTCTCATCTTCACCTTCACTCTTGAAGACCAACAGAAATCGAGAAGAAACTCAGTTTCTCTGTGGTTACTACCTTTGTCAACATGTCTGCATAATTCTGGCTAGTATGTATATTATCCAACTTTAACAGTTCATCTTCCAGAACATATCTTATGAAATGGTACTTAAGTTGCATATGTTTATTCTTATAATGGAAGGTTGAGTTATAGATGAATGGAAGTTTGGTTGTCACTGTGAAACATGTTGTTCTCCTGCTTCTTACCCAATTCCTCCATAAACCTCTGCAACCATATCATCTCTTTACTAACCTTTGTAGCAACAACATACTCTGCTTCCATTGTTTAAAGTGCAACAACCTTTTGTGGTTTTGAAATCCAACTTAGTGTTGTTCCACCTACAGTAAAATCATACCCTGTGGTGCTCTTCATGTTGTGTTTATCACCTTCCATATATGCGTCAACATATATTTGTAGAACAATGTATGAACCTCCAAAAGATAATACATGAGAAGTGGTACCTCTCAAATACCTGAGAATCCATTGTACTGCCCTCCAATGCTCTTTACTTGGATTGCTCATATAACTTCTCACAACTCCCATTGCATGTGCAATATCTGGTCTTGTGCACACCATGGAATACATCAAGTTGCCAACTATTGATGAATAGGGAACCTTGGACATGTATTTTATCTCCTCATGTGTTGTGGGACATGTACCCTTACTTAGTTTGAAATGGATGGCCAAAGGTGTACTAACTGGTTTTTCATTCTGCATTTTAAACCTCTCTAACACCCTTTCTATGTACTCTCCCTGAGACAATGTCAATTTGTGATTTTCATGTCTCTTGTTATTCTCATACCAAGGATTTGCTTTGTAGCACCCAAATCCTTCATCGCAAAAGATTTAGCTAATTTTGTTTTGACTACATGTATATCCTGCCTGTTATACCTTGCAACAATCATGTCATCCACATACAATAACAAGATAATATAGCTTCCATTATCTAGCCTCTTGAAATAAACACAGTGGTCAAAATGACATCCACTATAACCATGTTCTCTCATAAACTTATCAAATTTAAAATACTACTGTCTTGGAGCTTGTTTCGGGCCATACAAGCTCTTCTTCAACCTACAAGCCGAATTCTCTTTCCCTTTGACCTCATACCCCTGTGGCTTTTGCATATAAATCTCTTCCTCCAAATCCCCATGGAGAAAGACCGTTTTTACATCTAATTTTTTAATATGCAAATCTTCTACCACCAATAGAATTAAAATAGTCCTAATTGAATACATTTTAACTATAGGAAAAAATATTTCATCAAAGTCTATACCTTTCTTTTGTACAAACCCCTTTACCACAAGTCTAGCCTTATACCTCTTCTTGGCTCCTTCCTCTTCCTTCAACCTGTAAACCCATTTATTCTGCAATGCTCTTTTACATGCAGGAAACTCAACCAAATCCCAAGTATGGTTTCTTACCAATGATTCCATCTCCTCATGCATGCCTTGCTCCCACTTCTTTCTAATTTCCACCTGCATTGCTTCTTCATAACATTTTGATTCACTAGAATTAGTCATCAATAAATAATACATTGAAGGAGAGAATCATTTAGGGGGGATACTTAACCTAGTATATATTCTTACACTTGCAGAATTTTGAGTTACATGTTGTTGTTCTTGATTTTTCGGTACCTTTGGAACTTCATTTTCTTTTATTTCATCAAGCATTGTGTACTATGTGTTTTTCATTTCCTCTTTCTTTTCTTGCAACTTGTATGTGTACATAACCTTTTCATTGAATACCACATATCTACTCCTAATGATTTTGTTATTTTCATAATCCCATAAGCAATAACCAAAATCATCAACCTCGTATCCAGTATAGGTATATTTCTTGTATTTAACCTCAAACTTTGTTCTATTTTCTTTATTAATATGGACAAATGCTTCACAACCAAAATTTCTCATGAGTAGTTTACCTTTTTACCTTCCCACATCTCCTCTTGAATCCCACCATAAAAAGCGCTTGAATGCCCTCTACTTATTAAATAAATAGTAGGATCTACAACATCAACCCAAAATTGTAAGGGAAACCATGCATGCAATCTCATACACCTTGCAGACTCCATGATCGTCCTATTCATCATTTCTGACACATCATTTTCTTGTGGTGTTTTTGGGACTGTCTTATCTCTATGAATCCCATGGTATGAACATTAACTATGAAACTCCTTGCTGCAGTATTCACCTCCATTATCAGATCTGAGACACTTTAATCTTTTCCCTATCTCATTCTCAACCAAAGCTTTCCACTTCTTAAAAATAACAAACACATCATATTTCTATCTAATGCAATAAACCCAAGTTTTCCCAGTTGCATCATCAATAAAATTAACATAATCATGATATCCACCAAGAGATTGTACCTAAGATGGTCCCCATACATCTGTATCCACAAGCTATAACTTTTCACTCTTTTTATGTTTCCCAACCCTGAGCAATCTAACTCTCTTATGTTTTCCAAAAACATAGTTCTCTAAAAATTCCAAACTTAACTGC
This sequence comes from Pseudotsuga menziesii, assembly GCA_001517045.1. Lineage (NCBI taxonomy): Eukaryota > Viridiplantae > Streptophyta > Pinopsida > Pinales > Pinaceae > Pseudotsuga > Pseudotsuga menziesii. Next base: position 248,270 of record LPNX011117898.1, read on the forward strand.
CTCAAATCTGGAAGAAATTTCCTTGAGTGCAGAATCTACATCCCCTTTTCATTCATGTGACCAATCCTATGATGTCGCAATGTTGCACCTATTTCTGTGAAAGCTACAGAGATAGAATAATCAATATTATGAGGACATAAATACAACGTACATATCATATCTCATTTTTCTATTACTGGTGCTCCTTTAGTGATCTTCCACCACGTTTTTCCAAACGTAAATAAGCAGTCACTATCTCCCAACTGCCATGTTGAGATCATATTTCTTTTCATAGCAGGAATATGTCGTACATCCTTTAGAATCCATTCATTTCCATTATTTAACTTAATATGTACCATACCCGTTCCAACAATTTTACATGGTTCATCATCCCCCAATAAAACATGTCCAAAAACACTTGGAACATAATAATGACAGAACTTCCTATGGGGTGTAGAATGACATGAATACCCTGAATATACTACCAAATAATCACTAGTATTATATAATGCAAGAATCAAAGCATCGTGTAGCACATCACCTGCTACATTAGCTTCCTATTAGTCTCATGATGTTTGTCTTCATTCTTCTTTGGAGATCTGCATTCTTTTTTCAAATGTCCTCTCCTACCACGATTCTAGAACTCTATATTTCCTAGTTTAGACTTGGGTCTGACCTTTCTAGACTTGTTGCGATTACCTAGTCTCTTCCCTCTCTCCATTTCGCTTCCTCTGCCCTCCATGGTCAATGCATTATCTAATGTCTCACTTGTATTTTTTCTTCTCATTTCCTCGCTAAGAATAACACCAACAACATCATCAAATTTAAGAGTGTTTGAACCAGAGACAGAGTTACTTACAACCATGACCAAGCCATTCCAACTTTCTCGTAATGAGCATAATATTAGAAGATCCCTAGTCTCCCATTCTTTGTCCTTCATAGTCACCAGTTGTTCTTTTTTTCCGCCCAACAATAGGAACAGATCCTTCTACTACAAATAGTACTCCATTTGCATCTTCCATAATTCATAGTTTTGGTCAATGAATTTCTAGACCCTAAACTTTCATTCTTCTGCCATTACTCCCACTCGGACCAGGAACCCTTCTTTCTTGCGATTTTACCAGCCAAATAGACCTTTTGGCTCTGATATCAAATGTTAGAAAAATAGGATCAAAGAGAAATAATAATAAACAAGATGCAAATATTAAAACATAAACACATTACAAGAGAGACACCAATATAACGTAATTCACCCAACATGGGCTACATCCACACATAAATTGCCAGTCATTTTATTATTATACCATCCAACAAAAATGAAGGGATACAAACTACAGCACACTCACTGCACTTCCTCTTCACTCTCTCACAGTCTCTCTCACACAATCACAAAGATTGTTTTTACAATGCTACAATACAATATAATACATAGTAGTATTACAATGTTTTCCTTTTATAAGGGAAATACAATGAGAAAATACCATGGGTCACCCAATACCATGGGCTCGTAAACTCTTGGCCAACAAACATCTCAAAAATATTATTTCAAGGGCTTCACCCCCAAACCCCCACCGTGGGCCCACTGGCCCTTGTACCCTCCAACCAAGGGGATGGTCCCCTACAGGATGAGTGTATAGTAAAACTAGGGGATAAACACGACTGAACAATAACATCTTTGAATCAGGAAGATCAAGATCCACAACCAACATTTTTAAATGATATCAAGTTGATTGTAGGATTCACTAAATGGTTATCTAGTCTTGGTTTCTAAGGTTGAATGGTTAGTTTTTTTTTTTTTTTTGTAACTAGGGGAATCGGCAATTGGGGACGGGCTGGTACTCGTGTGACATAGGGTCCAAGGATCCAATCCCACTACCACTATACTCCTAGGTGCCCCACACACCCCGCAAGCATGGAACACGGGTAAAGCCAGGTGTGATTTGAACTCGTGACCTCTAATTTACAACAAGTGACTTCATAACAACTGAACCGCCAATGAGCCACAACTGTGCGGGCTAAAGTTGAGTGGTTAGTTATAGTCTTAAATGATCTACAATTTAGTTATTAGATTCCATTAGTGGAATATGTTCTCATGATGAAATCATCTTCAAGGATCAAGCAACCTTATAACCAAGGATACCAGAATCGCCCTCTTACTTTTTTTTATAAAGCATAATCTCTTTGAAATCGAGGAATCAAGGATCCATACCGGAATCCCTAAAAACATTTCATATTTGACTCCAAAAATAAGAAACGATTCGGCCTTAGGAATCGAATTTTTAGGATCGGAGTTATCTTGAGATGGATATCGATTAATTTTGAGTGATGCAAACTATTTTATAAATGTACGAGTAGCAACAAATTTATCCCTACTATACAATCCTATACTTAGTGAATTTTGGTTTATATTTGGATCAAAACTTAGTGAGTTTCATTTTATATTTGGATCGAATGGCTAGTTGTAAACATGCTTTGGTGAGAAATACGTAAATCTCTAAGGTGATAAGGCTTCTCTAGTTTTGGTATTTTAAGTCCATGAGACGGTTCCGTAGTCAAAGAAGGCATCCTTGTGTAAAGAGTGGACACCTATGTAAGGTTCTATGAGATTTTGAAGGAAAAGTCAGTGATTTGGTGTAGGCAATTTCATTTGGATATTTAGTGAGTCTACCCATACTCAACTCCCATGCATATGAGTGGTGATTGTCCATGTCTACACAAAAACAGTTGTTATTTATATTGTATGTTTCTAATAAGTGAATGAACATCTTGCTTAATAAAAGGATTAGTTTTGTGTCAAGTCATAATAGTTGGGTGTCAAACAATGACAATAAACTTAATAAACTTAGTGTATATATGAGAATATTGTGGTCGTATCACATAAATGTAACATGATTATGTGACTTTTTAAATACTAAGGATCTATTTTGAAGCGTTCAGATGATTTAGATTGTGTTGTTTTGAAGTGTTATAATTATTTAGATTGTGTTAGACTATTGTGTCATAGAGAAGAAAGCTTATAATGATTTGTGTTGAGACTCTAAGAATGCATGATCCCCAGTTTTGTCTTCATAATAAAGTTCTTTGGTAAAGCTTTTTGGATTGGTTCTAGTCACCAATGGCTTACTAAGTTCTAAGATTGTTATTAATCATGCATTATTCAATGTATAGATCATATGGTTGTAAGAGCTAGATATGTATGTGTATCTATTATATAATTGTGCTGTATTTGACTCGTGGCCTAGAAATAATTAAAGAGGGTGCATAGAAGTTTCATTGTGACCAGGTTTTCTTGCACTTGTCACCTGAAGATTATATACATATATATGATATACTTTAAATCTATGTTGCAAGAAACTTCATACATTTTGATATGAAAACACATTTTGTACGGTCTTGAAATGAAATTTTGGTTGTATGAATGTGTCCCATGCAAGAGAAACACATTTTGTACAATTGGAAATATGTTTACAATCCATACTAGCATCAATACAAGGCGTGGCATTCTCTAAATCACCTATTTTAACTTAGGTTGACTTTTATTTTACTTATGTTGACAGAAAATGCTAGCAATTAATGGTAATGTTAAATTCTTATGACATGTCTTTTATCTTTTCGTTTCTACCCTTATGTATATGTATATATATATATATATATATATATATATATACATATATACATATATATATGTATATATATATATATATATGTATATATATATATGTATATATATATATATATGTATATATATATATCTATATGTATATATATATGTATATGTATATGTATATGTATATGTATATGTATATATATATATATGTATGTATGTATGTATGTATATATATGTATGTATGTATATGTATATATACATATATACATATATATATGTATATATGTATATACATACATATATATGTATATATATACATATATATACATATATATACATATATATATATATATCGACTTCAACTCCATGAAATCCTTCTTCTAAACAAGCAGGTCATCATGCCTTCAAGGTAAGTTATACAATATGAGGAAACAAGTGATCACTTATAGAACATGTTGTCCCTTCATTAGGCCAACCTTATTACATATAAAATTCACCCCATATACACCTCCTTGGAGTCATATCATATACATTTAACCCCATATTATTATGCCCCTTGGATATATATATATATATATATATATAT
>LPNX011117898.1:252565-274240 GCA_001517045.1 Pseudotsuga menziesii
GAAAAATATGAGGAAACAAGTGGCCACTTATTGCACATGTTTCCCCTTCATTAGGCCAACCTAGTTACAAATACATTTCACCCATATGCACCTCCTTGGATTCATATCATATTCATTTAACTCCATATCATTATTCCCCCATGGATCAAAACATATACATTTACTCCCACATATGCCCCCCTTTGGTACGTATCATACCAAATTTATGAACCAAATACTTAAGATATTACAATATAGCAGAGTACACACCATGTAAAACAAGTAAACGTGGAGAGCAACTCCAATATAGCTAAGAGAGATGAGTTATACAATAACTTATTAAACACTAGGAGAACCTCCTCCAAATACCCCAAGACATTCATACATACAATTCACATGCTCCCCACAATAATGACTACATGTTTTCTATATATACATATTGCAACTCATTGGACATGTGACCCCTTTTATTAGGACAGCCCTATTACATATAAATTTACATACATTTACCTCCATATATTCCCCCCCTCGGGGTAATATAATATACATTTAGTCTAATATCTAGGTCATATCATAATGGTGTGTAGGTAAAGGAACTTCTACTCATTCTCAAGTATGCTAAGGTGACCAAAGTGGATTAAGTCTTCATTTTAATGGATTTAGTTACACTTTTGGGTATATATAGATGATCATACATATTGATCTATCACACATTCATTATTATATGTCGATCTATGCTCACTTCTTCTTTAGCACTGTAACAATGTCTTTCCACACCACCTCTCTCTCTCGGAATTCATGGTTAGTCACTTTTGCAATCTTTGTTCTCTAACAAGAAGGGCCAACCATTTTTTCTCATAGATGGAGAAATGTCGATTGATTCTTCCCTTATCTCCTTCTAATCATGTTAAATAAAATAATATGTTAGGTGATTGGCATGAATATAAGCATATCAATGGAGAAGACTCAATTGACCTTTAACCATGCTTCTTTTACTATTGTTATTCGTAGAGATTATAGTATTTCATTAAATATTTCAAGTAGCATGGAGAAGGGTCATCCAATTCTTCTCAAAGATGGAAAATGGTCAACCAACCCTTCTCCTATATTCTTCTAATCATGTTAAATAAGGGAATCAATTAGTTCATTTACATGATGATTAGCATTTAAATGGGGAATAACCAATTAACCCTTCTCCATGCTACTCATAATGATAGTATATATAGGAATAGAGGACTTCATTATAAATTACAAGTAGCATGGAGAGGGTTCAATTGATACTTCTATATGTTATATATTGGTGTTGTTGTTTTGTCACCAACATGTACCAAATGTACCTACTTAGGGGTTGTGCAATCTTAAGAACTAGATCAAATGGAAATACGGAAACTAAATTAAATGAACAATATTCCCTATTATGGATGCAATCCAAATAGAGATAAAACTAGCTAAAAGAGAACAAAACAACACATACAAATATTATTGATTTTTATTAACATAAAAAATGGGTAGAGATAGACACACATCAGTGTTAATTGTAGAAGTTATAGACCTCTATAGCTGACCCGAGAGAGGGTTGTAATTTATTCTCAAGTTCCATCCAAGTGATGTAGAATGTGGATACCAAATAGTGAAAGAAACAATATGGAGATTCTCTCTTACTTTTTGTATGAAATCCATAAACGTATCACTGCTATTATGGATATACGGTAGATGTGGAATGACCTTGAGGGTTGTATTTATATGATAGAATATGGACAATTCTTAAATCAAGATCCAATGTGAATGATCCCATTTCTATTGATGATTTAATGGGAAAGATAGGTTTTAGAGACCAAATCAAATGTTATTTTTGGTCATAATAGTTAGGGAATGTACACTTTCAACCACTACACCTTTTTGAAAGGTGCACAAAGATAAAGGATAACAAAATTATGCTTTTGGGAAATCTTCATGGTTTTGAGGATTTTAGTTTGACATGTTGTTGTATAATTCTAGGGACAATCAGTGCAGTGACTGTTAGGGTCAACTTTTGGCTTTTATTTGGTTCTAGGTCATATTGTTGACGCCATGTGGTGATGAAAGTGATGAAAATGAGGCTAATTCTACTATAAATTATGTATAATGATTATGATACTCATGACAAGGTAAGTGAACAAAAATAGGTTGTTAACATATGTAATGAAGTTATATCTAGGGATGAACCACAACAACACATTTATATAATGATACAAAATATTTTGTTCAAGAATTCAAGGGATTGTATAAAAGTTTATTTGAACAAAGAATTGGTATTAAATAGGAAAATTGATTCATTCAACAATAACATTACTTGCATCAATGCCTTATTTAAATTATTATTTAGCTTGTAATTTTAGATGTTGAAAATATTTATGGAGATTGGGAATCCTCTACTAGTGAATATAAATTTTAACAAACATTGTGAAACATTACAAGCTATAGGGCACAATTGTTGAATTTTTATCTTAATTGCATAATTATAGTAGTACTTGAAAAAAATTTAATAATCAAAGCATAAATCATTCACATGAGACACGGAATTTACCCTAGGGAAACCCTCTACAACATGAAGGAGAAAACCCCAACAAATCTTCCTTAGAATATGATAGAGAGCAGAGAATGTCTTTTACAATGAGAAGATTGCATCAAGCACCCCTGGTGCAATAGCATAGAGAAGTACCAAGAACCCTAGGTGAAATCACAAAGCAAGAGAGAAGATAGATCAAGAAGAACCCATTTGTATGCCTAGCACACAATAAATGTTATGCAACTAAGTCCCATAAATAACATAAAAATAGCAAAAATAGACAAGAAGAAAGTAATCCACACCTTAATAATGAAGAATAGAGATTAATAGCAATACTCTTAAAGGGAGGAACCTCCTTACACAATGTACTTAGTATATAAGACAAGACAAGATACAGTGATGACTAACACGAAAATAGGAGACATAGGTGTACAATAACAACTAATAGACCCAAGCCTACATCAATAATATGTAATACGCCACCATATAGGGGGTAAAGTGTAACACTATATGGGGGAATGTGCCCAACGCTTGGGTAGGTGTGGATGCATTTGTATGAAGGACTCGTCTTCCCATGTCAAATCTGTAGTTGGTATGTTCTTCCACTTGATGAGGTACTTAATAATATCTTGATTTGTAGTTGTTTGGTCCTTGTTTCCACAATTTGTTCAAGTTTCCCTATGATTTTTCCTTCTTCAAAAATTCTTTTATTGTGATGTTGATCTTCCTGTTGTTTCATCCTATTTTTTGACATCTTTAGTTTTTAAAGAATTGCTTGCTAGTGCTCTATGTGATTTGCCACTTCTTGAAATATAGGTTTTCCTTCTTCAAACCCTGATTGGAAGACTATTTTATGGCTTACTTCGAGTGGTATAAATTTAAAATTTTAGCTCATCTAGGTCTGAAACTTCGGTCGGTTTTATCCTGATGTGTCCTCTTTATGATTTCATATTTCTGACCTAATTTGGATAATCCAATAAGAATTTTTTGCAAATCTTCCAACACTTCTTATTTTTGGTCTATCCAGAAGAAAGAAATTGGATGGTATTCCATGTTTCCAATGTTGGTGATATGAGTCCAAAACCTCTACCACATATACCTTGTTCATTCCTTCTTTTAATCCAATAGGTATCACTCAATTTGGATTTCACATGCCCTATAAATTATTCTTTTCCCCATACACTTTTTACAAACCCTGATTAGAGGATTGTTTTAGGGTTGACTTAGAAATAAAATAAATTTCAAATTTTGGCTCCTCTAGGTTTAAAAATTTGGCCTATTGCATCCTGATAATTCCTCTTTCTAATGCCGCAAGTCTCACCTAATTCAGATTCTCCAATTAAAAGGTATTGCAATGTCCCGACACTTATTTTTTTCTCATTTTAGGAGAGCGAAATTGTACGATATGCCATATGTTGAATATTTCATATATAAGGATAAAAACCCTACCACATGTATTGTGGTACTTATTCTGTCTGATGCAATAGTTCTGACCTAATTTGTATTCTCTAGTAAAATTTATTGCAAATCTCCCAAAACTTCTTATTTTTGTCCTATCCAGAAGAGCTAACTTGTACGATATGCCACATGTCCAATATTTCATTTCTGCAGCTGAAAACCATACCACAAATATATTGGTCTGTCTTGTTTCTTATTCAAAAGGTATCACTCAATTTGGATCTTGTATTCCTCAGATATGTCCTTTTTCCCAGAACACTTGTTTTAGACTAGGTTTTGGACTAGTAAAAAACCCTATGTTCCTCTACAAATATCTTCAAAAATGTAATAGAACATTATCTAAATTTCATATTAGAGATATCTCTACATATTCTAGAGGTGGTTTATTAACCTTGTTCTCTGAATCCTTGTATAAAACAATTTGTAGTGAAATTTTCAAGATGGCTCATTTTACAGAAGCCAGTCTTGGGGAAAGAGCTCTCATACCAAATATTATCCAACCAAGTCCCAAAAATGGCATAAAAATAGAAGAAATAGACCAAAAGAGAGTAATCCATGCCTTAATAACTAATAACAAATATGATTATCAATCCTCTTCAAGGGATGAACCTCCTTACACAATGTACTATGTACCCAATATGTTATGTTCCCTCGAATTGACCATTAAAAGTGTTGACCATGCTAAGTTCCTAAGGGCTCAAGTTGTTATTAATTATTCCTCGTAGGATAAATTTTTACTAATAATTGTTCTAAGGCACGTATTTAATTTTATTTCAGCAATTTTATTTATTATGCACAATAATGATGTGGAATTAAGGTTTCCATGTCAAGAGGGTGCATTGGGGAAAGCTAGTCAACTTTCATTGGTAAAAATAAGAAAGTCCATGACAAAAGCAAGAAAGAGAATAAAGGGAAGTTTTCTAAAAGCAGAAAAAGAAGAAAGAGGTAAAAGCAGGAAAGTTTTTTAAGGAAAGAAAGAGTTTCCTTATGAGCCAGGAAAAGCAGAAAGTTGTCATAACTCAAAAGAGGCATATTTTGACTAAGGGAGGGTGCAGTTTCTAATTGAGAAGGATGATTTGGAATTAGAAACAATTCCACATGGTCCTACTTGCCTAATTTCCCAAAGGGGGCGCTTTTGTGGCTAGGGTTAGGTCACCCATGGGGTTGACTTGCTCTCACAAGTCACCATTGGCCTCAACTTACTAAGCAGGTCATCCATAAGTCTATAAAAGATAAATTAAAACCCATTGCTTCAGTTTGGTTGATGATTTGATTGTTTAATGCTTATGTGAGCATTACTTTTGAGTGTTGTGCCTCAAACTACTGGGAGATGAGCCACAGCTTTCCATTCCCCTCTCCTTCCATCCCCTTCTCTTCCATTGCAGGTGTGGAGTGCTATATTGCAGACATTGAAGGATAATCAGAGTTATTTATAGCCTCCATCAATTTCAGTTCAAGCTTCAGTGAAGCTCATGCTTCACCAATGCTCACAGCCCCTTGCTGGTCATGATTCGGGCCTCTTGCCCCTCATTTTTGGAGCATCCTTGTAATGGTCAGTATATGATGTAATTTATGTTATGTGGGTTCATAATATTCTACAAATTATATTTATCAGGTCGAAATATCCATACCTATAAAGAATCTTGTCTCAGTTTTCCCTAAAAGGGCCTACTTTATCAATGTATGGGGGAAAATGAACAAATATGAGTGCTATAAGGAATATGTCATGATGGGGAACTTATTTAAGTGATTTTAAATGTTTATAAAAATGATATTTAATTCTATTATAATTCTCATGTTTTACAGAAATCGATTTCACTTGATTTAACTACTTTTTTTAGACCCTAGCTAGATTACTAGCTTTTAGTGACTAGTTTTGCTAAATCTAATATAAAATGAGTTCTATAAACTCAAACTGAACTATGTCAGTTCCTGTGGGTCACTAACAGGCCCAAATTCCCATATAAAACTCAAAAACCATTTTTATTTGAGTCTATATCACCTTTTTGGATCCTCCTTTGCGTAGGGTTTTCCTTTGCCAAAATTGCCATAAAACCCCAAATTCATCCAAAACTTCTCAGAACCTTCCAGAATCTATGAAAACTATATAAAAACTTTATTTATTCTATATTAGATCTGGAACAACCCTTTTCAAGTTTCCAGAAGTCCCTGGTTAAAACAGACCGAACTACCCTCCTTAGTTTCACGGTTTAGCTTCCCAGAAGCGTGGTAGTAGGTTTCCGCAGAGAGGATTCTGAAACCTAAATGGAACCAGATATAAATGTGATAGTGGAGAGGTAATTTCATTTCTTATTCTCTTTGTTTGCTTCCCACTGCTCACTCCTTTTGCCTACAAAATTTCCCAGAATAAACCCCTTATTTGCCCAGTCCGAGAAGTCACTGTGTAAATTAATTCAAGTTCAGAAATTTTAATATAATTTATAGAATTTAAGAGTGTTTAGGTCTGTACACCATACTTGGGACACTACAGTGGTATCAGAGCACTTTCCTTGGCTCATCCTATGGAAAGTAACTCTCAATGGAAAAGTAGCTCAATAATATCTTCAAGTTGCAGTTGTGGAATTAGTTCCATTCATGGGAGATTTAGAATTTGAGTTGTATGAAGAAGAGCATTCAAAAATGGATTATCATGAATATTTAATAATTTTGATTCAAAGAACGTTGAAAGGGATGAAATATGTATCCCAAAGCATCATTCAGTCAGATCAAGAGACTAGAGAATTCCTTGCCAAGCAGTTGGCAAGCAAACATGGAAAAGGGAGTAGTAGTGTCTCTCAACATGAAGGAAATAAATATGGAGAGTCTATGTTTTTCAAAAACATTAACACATGTAGGTTCTTTGAATACCAATAATCCATCAAGAAAGGAACTAAGTTGTTCCACTTCTCAAAGTAAAGGAAAAAAAAAGAGGACAAAAAGTGAAGATTCATTAGAGCCATCTGTACATGGTTTCTTTGAGAGATTATTTGGGTTTTCTCCAAAGAGAGATCAACCTATTTGCACCATCCATGAGGATTATGAGTCACCAAATCCTTTGTCATAAGGAGATGGATAATATCCATGCACAACTAAAGATCTAACAATCCAACATCTAGTTGTTGGTAACGTGGAAGGTGAAATGACTCCAAATTTCTTTGTGGTTGATTTCAAGATGAGTGCAGAAGAGATGGGGTAGATTGATGATGGTGAGATATATTTTGGATATGATCCAAAAGAGAAACACAATTCATATTTACAGTCACCCCTTGAGCCTCACAAGGGAGCAAAAATTGAGCACATCTCAGTAGGGTGTGAAGCAAAGAAATGGGTGGGTGAACAAGCCATCATAATTCCACCACATAAGGAGGAGAACATAACACATGGTGAGTTATTAAATTCTGATTTTTATGTGTCATTTTGTAAGCCTGATATGGAAGCCACTTCCAGTGAAGAGTTCAGAATGGTTGAGCCCCCTAGTGACGAGGTTCAAAATTCCGGTGTAAAAAATGAATGCAGTATGAAGGATGAAACTTTGAGAGAATATCTTTATGGTGCACCAAGGATGAATGAGCACTTAAGTTGCAGCCCAAATTATGTTGTTGAGGACTTAAAATATGAATATATTGCAGAAACAACATATGGATCAGATTTCAAAACCTCGAGTGCACTACATGAAATTGATCCGGTGATGGAAAATGAAGAGGAGGAACATCTACAAGAACCTCATCTTCTTGCAGGGTCATTGAAGATGGATGAACAAAAGATCCAAGAGGCCCTGAAAATTCTCCATGACACTCATGCTTCAGTGTCAAAGATGTTTTGGGAAGCTGATTTAATGGAAGACCAATCTTCCTTTGAAGCCATGGAGAATATCCAGAAAGCAATGTCCACAATCAAAGGTAATTTCTCACAATTGCTTTCAAATAAAAATGACATGTTTGAGCTTGTTGAGTTATTGTGGGAAGCATCACTACATAATGAAGAAAGTATTTGCATAGATGAAGAAGAGAACTACAAGCTCAAAAGTGATTTGTTGGCCACCCAAGATTCTTTGAGACACACTCAAAGTGCCCTCTTAGAATCACAAATGAAGATAGAACAATTCCAACAAGAGTGGAAAGAATTGACTGAATCCTCAATCTTTCTTGAGAGTCATCCCTTTTGGGTAAATGGCATGGAGGAACCTCATGATTGGGTGGACCACAAGGAAAATTCTATTCAGTATGTGCTTAAAGAGTGTGTAGAACAGTTTTATGAGAACCAACCACTTGATTTCTTTCCAAGGAAACTTGAGTTGTTCCTTGAAGGCAGACACTCTCCCATGGAAGAGTGGGATGAGAGCACCCAATTTGGGCCAGCCAATAATGAAAAAGTTGCATCCATAAGTATGATTATTGAAGGTTGCAAACATGCAAAGAAGTTTCACAGTTCTTTCCCACATGTCCTAGATTCAGAAACACCAGTGGGGAGTGAACAGTGGGTGAAGAAATTTTTATGGTTTGTGTCGCATGCACAACAGGGGGATCATGATTTGTCCCGAGATAGGTCCTATTGCAAAAGAGATGGATCATTATAGATCATATAAATCAGAAATAAATACCTCTGATTCATCCACTGGATGGTTGGATAGAGGAATCATAGAATATGAAAATATGGAAGGTAAAATTTTTATGTCTTGTTGCAAGAAAATTGTTTTTAATATTGTTGATTTTTCTATGATTTACAAGCAGCAGAAAGGGCATGTGTGTGCAGCCACTTTTGAAAAGAAGGCATCCAATCTACACATACATTCAATGTGTGGGTCAATTGATGGATTTTTACACCCTTGGATCAATGGCAGAGAGTTGAGCCATTGGATGAAGAGGGGAGCACCTGTTGAGTTCCATAGAGACATATTTGGAATGAAGACCTTGGGAGGGAATTTTTTTTTATTTCTGCAATAATTCTTTTGTTGTGACTGACATTGTCTTGACATGTGAACAGCAACAAAGACTTATTTTGCAGCTATTATATACCTCCCATATACATGCACATGAGGTGCATTCTGATTTTCATGTGCTTGAGAAGTTTGAGGTCAAGCAATATGAAGATCAAGCACTTGCATGGTTCCTAAGAGATTATGAGTTACCTCTAGGAAAATGTTGTACAATTTTGGAGGAGGCACATGATCACACTGTCACTCAGAAAACTAATGGAGGAATCTGTGGATCCATTATCTTGATTGATGAGCATTGTAGGGATTTGGCTCATAATTCTTCACCCCACACTCCTATTTCAGCCACATCATGTGGGGATGAAAATTGGGTGAAAGGATTTTTTCTATTGATGCCACGAGAGGAGCTTGATATTTTCACTCTTCTGGTTGAGGTATTGATGGTCAAACCATGTGGTTTGACAAGTGCATTAGTAGTAGCTGAATTATTCCCACCTGAATCATTTAACATGAAATTTTGTCCGTTCATTGATTGGGTGGCTAGACACATGATTGAGATGTGTGCACTGGAGGGTAAAAATCTTGCTTGCATCAATGGAGAGACATTGGACACATCAAAGAAATTGTATGAACAATGGAATTAGCATGTATGGCTGCTATATGATGCTTTTAGTATACATGGAGGGACATGGGATAACCTCTTGTGTATTCATAACAACAATGGCCTAAGTTTCAGTGCTAGCTTGCACATGGATTTTCATACTTTAGAGAGGCTCAAGATGATTTGGTCCCGCATTAAGGAATTCCATGTTTGGTGGGAGAGTTTAAAAAATGTTCAGTTTGGCATGGGGAGAGATGAGCTCCCAATATGGTGGTATGATTTTCATAACCTCATTTTCCTCCTCTACAATGATAAAAATCTGTTGTTTTTATTGATCGGTGGAAGGAGGAAGATAAAACCATAGGATCCAAGCATTCTTAGGAATGACAGAGTTCAAAAGGTGGCAGAAAAATTTGGGTCCTTGTAGAGGAGGTAGTGGGATCCAGGAATTATGCTTAGTTACTTTAACTGGGTTGGAAATTTTGCTAAAGGAAGTGGTATCAAAAAAATGGCTATGATCAGAGTGGTGCAGCAAAAACATGGTGGAAAAATTTGCAACACTCGGTGCTGCTTCTGCATGAGGACAAGAAGATTTGGGAGGGGAGGACTGTCACGTTCCCTCAAATTGACCATTAAAAGTGTTGACCATGGTAAGTTCCTAGGGGCTCAAGTTTTTATTAATTATTCCTCCTAGGATAAATTTTTACTAATAATTGTTCTAAGGCATGTATTTAATTTTATTTCAGCAATTTTATTTATGCACAATAATGATGTGGAATTAAGGCTGCCATGTCAGGAGGGTGCGTTGGGGAAATCTAGTCAACTTTCCTTGGTAAAAATAAGAAATTCCTTGACAAAAGCAAGAAAGAGAATAAAGGGAAGTTTCCTAAAAGCAGAAAAAGCAGAAAGAGGTAAAAGTAGGAAAGTCTTTTAAGGAAAGAAAGAGTTTCCTTATGAGCCAGGAAAAGCAGAAAGTTGTCATAACTCAAAAGAGGCATCTTTTGACTAAGGGAGAGTGCAATTTCTAATTGTGAAGGATGATTTGGAATTATAAACAATTCCACATGGTACTACTTGCCTAATTTCCCAAAGGGGGCACTTTTGTGGCTAGGGTTAGGTCACCCATGGGGTTGACTTGCTCTCACAGGTCACCATTGGCCTCAAATTACTAAGCAGGTCATCCATAAGTCTATAAAAGATAAATTCAAACCCATTGCTTCAGTTTGGTTGATGATTTTATTGATGAATGCTTATGTGAGCATTACTTCCGAGGGTTGTGCCTCAGACTACTAGGAGATGAGCCCCAGCTTTCCATTCCCCTCTCCTTCCATCCCCTTCTCTTCCATTGAAAGTGTGGAGTGCTATATTGCAGACATTTAAGGATAATCAGAGTTATTTACAGCCTCCATCAAGTTCAGGTCAAGCTTCAGTGAATCTCATGCTTCACCAATGCTCACAACCCCTTGCTGGTCATGATTTGGGCCTCCTGCCCCTCATTTTTGGAGCATCCTTGTAACGTTCAGTATATGATGTAATTTCTGTTATGTGGGTTCATAATATTCTACAAATTATAGTTATCAGGTAGAAATATCCATACCCATAAAGAATCTTGTCTCAGTTTTCCCTAAAAGGGCCTACTTTATCAATGTATGGGGGAAAATGAACAAATATGAGTGCTATAAGGAATATGTCCTGATGGGGAATTTATTTAAGTGATTTTACATGTTCAGAAAACTTATATTTACTTCTTTTATAATTCTCATGTTTTACATAAATCGATTTCACTTGATTTAACTACTTTCTTTAGATCCTAGCTAGATTACTAGCTTTTAGTGACTAGTTTTGCTAAATCTAATATAAAATGAGTTCTGTAAACTTAAACTAAGCTCTGTTAGTTCTTGTGGGTCACTAATAGGCCCAAATTCCCATATAAAACTCCAAAACCATTTTTATTTGAGTTTGTATCACCTTTTTGGATCCTCCTCTGCGTAGGATTTTCCTTGGCCAAAACTGCCGTAAAACCCCAAATTCATCCAAAACTTCTCAGAACCTTCCAGAATCTATGAAAAATATATAAAAACTTTAGTTATGATATATTAAGGTTGTAACAACCCTTTTCAAGTTTCCAGAAGCCCCTGGTTAAAACAGACCGAACTACCCTTCTTAGTTTCACGGTTTAGCTGCCCAGAAGAGTGGTAGTAGGTTTCCGCAGAGCGTATTCTGAAACCTAAATGGCACCAGATCTAAATTTTATAGGGGAGAGATAATTACATCTCTGATTCTCTTTGTTTTATTCCTGCTGCTCACTCCTTTTGCCTACAAAATTTCCCAGAATAAACCCCTTATTTGCCCAGTTCGAGAAGTCATTGTGTAAATTAATTCAAGTTCAGAAATTTTAATATAATTTATAGAATTGAAGAGTGTTTAGGTCTGTACACCAGAATTGGGACACTACACAATACAAGACAATATACAATGATGACTCAAATGAAAATATCTCCTTCCTATATATAGGAGACAAAGGTGTACAATAACAACTAATAGACTCACTAATAGACCCTAGATGACATCAATAATATGTAATACACCACAATACAGGGGGTAATACACCACTCTATAGTGGGGGATGTGCCCAACATTTAGGGCTTAACAATCAATTCATAGTTTCTACACTAAACCAATTCGGAGTTTCTACACACATGCACACAATAGCCTTCAATTCAATACTAATACTAATCATATAGAATGTGATGCAAGTATCTTTGTTAGAAAACTATCTAGGTGATCTTGTTGAAAAGAAAGTATCCTTGTTATCTTTGTTGAAAGTATCTTGCTAGGGTGTCTTTGCAGTAAATCAAATACATTTGTTGAAAGGCACCTTTGTAAAATATCATAGTGATAGTTTATGCACCTTATTGGAAAAATATCTCGGTGATACTTCATGCATCCTTGTAGGAAAAGTATTTGAGTGATAAATCATGTAAAAGCATCTTGGTAATGCAGCTCATGCAATTGGTTGAGCTGCGTTTCATGTATCTTAGAGCATTTCATGTATATTCATGATAGAGCATATGCATGATGAATTTCAAGTATTTGTAGGTAAAGTATATTCATTGCATGTGATTGATTGACTGGAATGCATTTCATGAAGAAAGATTATGCACTTGATGCACTTCATGAAATTTATTCACATACTTGATTCATTTCATATGATTGAAAATTGATTAGAATAAGATTTATGTAGATCCATTTCAATTATTTTGTTGAAGAAGTATCTATATCTCAAGTACCTTGCATATACTGAAGTATTACATGTAATTAATTAGAAATTTATTTTCTTAAAGTTGTATTTTATAAATTTTGTTGAACAATATATATGTGTAGTGCTAACCATGTGTCTATTCAGAAGGTGAAAAAAAAAGCATCCCTATTGAATAAACACCTCTATTTCAAATATATTTGTTGAAGAATATGGTTTAGTTGTTGGGACTGATTTCATGTGTTATTCATGTTATTTTATTATGTATGTGTGCCATGGTGACTAATTTATGATATCTTTATGTTCATGTTTTAATTGTTAAAGAATATCCTTATATCATATATCATATATTTTTATTCCTTGTGTTAATCATATGGGTGAATGAAATATGATTTTAAGGTAGATGTATCTTTGTTGAAAATTGAAGGCCTTGTAATGAGGTTTGAAGACCCTATAATGGGGATGGAAGATTGACCTTTACTTCCTTGAGTCCACTCTACTAGTCATTGTTATCGCACTAGTAGTGGAGACAAATAGGAAAGTAGGTGGTAGTGGGAAGTATTGTGGTTTCTTAGAAGATGAGTTTTGAGAAGAAATATGTGGGAACTGAAGGTTATGATCCTTCTCAAAGTTTTGTAGAAGCATGTATGTATTATGCATCGAGGAAGATGCATGGTTTAATGGGAGGGGGATGCAATACCCGGTGGTTTATCCCTTAGACATATTATTATTTTTGTTATGTTGGATGTTATGGAACAAGGTGTCAAGATTATGATTTTCACATTATTATTATTATGTTGGACATTATTAATTAATGAAATAAATATAACAACCAGATCGATCGATGCCACAAAAGAGAGTATGATGAACCATGATGTTATAAGCAAGGGGTTGTGGGAAACGTTTTACCTTTGTGTTTGTATCTATTTCAATATTATATGCCCTTCTTGTGGACTTGGTGGACCATCTTAGCTATGTACCCTCATGTGTTATGTTACTCCTTGGTTTCATTTATTCTGGGAATAATTTTTATTAGTGTTAGAGTCTCTCTCTCACCTAGTGCACCCTATTGAGTTGGGTTAGTGTGTACCTTTAGTGGATTTGTAACTCATTTTTAGATGTTACACTTGGTTTTGTAGGCCCCACTTGCACAAGTGTGCCCTCATTGGCTATATTTAGTATTGACACCTCAAAACTTGTGTAAATCCTCGTGTAACCACTTGTGTGAATCCTTATGTAACTCCTTGTGTAAATACTTGTGTGAATCCTTGTGTAACTCCTATTTTTTATTTTTGGAATGTAACTCGTCCCGCGTGTGTGTGTGTGTGTCTCCTAATTCAAATTTATTTTGAGGGATTCGATTTTGCTTATGTTGGATATACTCTCTTGATTCATGTTCATGCTCTTGACTCTTGCCTTGGTACTTGTGAATTTGATTTTGCTACTCCTATTTTGATATTTTGTTGGTTGATGTACCCCTATTGAGCATGTGCCCAAGCTGAGTTACTTTGGAACCACTGGTAATTGTCCTGGAATTGCCTCTGGAGATCCTGGAATGGAAGTGATATGGAATACACTTGCCATTGGATTTGAGGTTGGATTGTTATATACCTGAATTTTTTGTCCAAGAATTGCCTCTAGAGATCCTGGAATGGAAGTGATATGGAATCCATTTTCCATTGGATTTGAGGTTGGACTTTTGTTTTTAACCTGGAGCCACTAGAATTTAACTGGAGTGGAATTCAAGGAGGACTTTCCATTGGGTTTTGGTTGGACTAATTTCCTAAAAACTGTGTCCTGGAATTGGCACTAGAAATCCTAGGTTGGGGGTGATGTGGAATCCACTTGCCAATGGATTTATGGTTGCAAATATGTTGTAGGAATCTGGTTTAGTTTTATATTTATTGTGGCATAATGGTTCCATCTCAGGGGTGTCCATTACAAAGTGGGGCTTTGGCTTTCATTGTATCTATGGCTAGGTGGAACGTGGCACAATCAATTTCAGTTGCATATTTTGCAAGATAAGTTCTCTATTTCATGTCTATTTCATTATTTTGATTCTGGTATTATTTTTATATGGTTTCACATGAAAATTTTGACAAAATATATCACCTAAATGTGGCATAAATCTCTCATGTTCTTTTGTTAAATTGTGCTACCAGTTTTCTAGAAAAAGTAGATAACTAGTTTTTGAAATTTGTGAGGAAGTTGTTCAAGTGTTCAAGTAAACATTTATTGGTTCCTCTCCTACATTTATGATATAATTTTCCCCTGTTATTTATATTATATGAACCTCTAATGTACAGTAGCGTTGGAATGATCAAAACACCTCGCTACAGTGTTTTCTAGCCTTTATTCGAGATTTGGCATGAGAAGTGTTTATGAAAATTCCTGAGTGAGATTCAATATCAGATCTTATAATTACACATGAAATGTATGAATAAGTGTGTGAAATAATTCCTAGATAATCCTTGTATTTGCTTATTGAAATTCTAGTTTAATTCACAATCACTAGTTCCTTCAAAAGAATTGTTTTTAGATGGATTTATGACTTTACATGAGAATTTTTTGAGGAAATGTCTACATCGTATTTACCTATTATAAGACTGAAAATATAGGGTATTTAAATCTTGAAAGGATTATGATTGATTCTATGAATAGTCTATACATTTATCTTGCTTATTTCCTCATTTTTTAGTCAATCCAGAGAAGTAGATCTAGCTAGGTGGTGAATTAATAAGAGGACTTTTTACGAGTGGAAAGCTACCGAAATTTGACTATAAGTGAATTATTCTATGCTTCCCATAATCTACATTATTCATTACTTTCTTATTGTTTTGCATTCGGAAATTAAAAAGGGAAACTAGCTTCAATTTCGTGAAAATTGGTAACTAGTTTGCATATTCAAATCTATGTTTCATAATTTATGGAATCTACAACCATATGCTATGTTATTAAAATTTTATTTGTGTTTTAGGTGGGTACTTTTCAACTGTGATCATTTACTTATGAATGCTTTAGTTTTGGTTCAGTCGATTTGATTCAATTTCTTGCGATAAATGTTAACTAATTGAATTTGAATTTGGTTGGAAGAATCATCGTTTATGTGAAAGGATATGACCTGCAAACATAAGTTTTTTTGTGTGTGTGCATGATTAAATACGTGTATAATGGTTGTATTTTATCCTTTTGGTTCATTGGCATGCTTGCATATCGAATTTGGGAAAGTCTAATTGTTTGTATTGAACAACTAGTTAACAGCTAGTTCTTATGGAATTATTTTTGTAATTAATATGTTTAATCAATTGGAAAATAGTAATTAGGACTTATGTGCATGTTATTAGGTGTTAATTAGCCATTGGGCTTGATAAATAATGATTATATGATGAACACATGAAATTCCGTTAAATATTGTCAATTGTGCGCTAAGTATAATTAAGTTTCGTAATTAGAACACTAATTACTAACTAAACATTATTTAAGAGTAAATGGCCTTTAGAGGTGGAACTTATTACTAATTTGGATTGGAAAGGATATGTTATTTTGTTAAAAGGTTTTAATAATCGTTCCCAACCCTTGGATCAGTTGTTGGAATAGTTATTAAATTTATTTTAATTTATTGGTAATTAAAGGGATTTTGTCATGATTAAATCATGAAAAAAGAAAATAAATATTTGTTTGACTAATCAGATGTGCTAAAATTATCTAATTATCCTTAAAGAGCTAATGATATGTCCCTGCGACCCATTGATATCCCCAGGGAACATTACACTATTTGTAATTATAATTATTAATTATAATAATAATAACTTTTGTTATTATGATTAATTCAAATTATTATAATTATCGATTTCTAATAGAGATTATAATTATAGTTATAAAAAAAAAATATAATAACATTGATTAATTTTGTTGAGCAGATATAGGTGGTAAATTTAATGGTATCATAACACTTTTATGACATTATAGAAACGTTATAACAATGCTCGAATACGTGACGTGAGACATCATTTTTTAACCATCATATGGCACATTTATTTCCATGTATCAAAAAATATGACGGTGAAAACATGTGCTTTATCTCCACATTGTAGCAAGCAATGCAGGACAATGTTACCTTAATGAAGAAAAAAAAAAAACAAGATATGTTGTCATCTCTGTATTAGGGGATTTTTTAGGTCTAAAATGAGCTTCAAAACAAAAAATGTACTATTAAATCAACTTTAAAAGAACCAATCGCATTCTAAATAATGACATCATATTTTATAGTTGAAGTAGGATTGCTTTAATTAAAAATGTTTACTTGTCAAATTCTATATAGTGAATGAAAACTCATAGTCAACCAAACTCATTATAAAAACTTACTCATAAATTACTTTTAAATATAATTTATATATACATATACTTTTAAAATATTTTTAAAGTAATTTCTTATATAATGAAAATTTGAATTTAACAAACTTAAATTCAAAATTTAAAACGGTCTATATATATATTTTTTATATTAAATCATTTATTTTTCTAACATAGTAATTAATAAAATCAAATCAAACCATATAGTTTATTCTAAAACTCAATAATGCTATTACAATAATGTAATATCAAACAATGCAAAAAACTAAAGATCTAAGCAATCCATGCTCAGTCACTCCATCTAAGCAATCCATGCTCACTCTCTATGTGCATGAAAGATATAAAACATAAAGTATTCTTCATATAGTTTTTTCAAAAATATAAAGTATCATTTTTTTTAAATAAAAAAAATGATGAAAAAAAGCATTTTTTTCCATCAAAAAAACCGCATTTATATATCCCATAAAGTAAACTGAAGTACCTTCTTTATGTGCATTTTGCACTAAGCAATTCTCCAAACTTGTCGTAAATTTTCTACTATGTTATATCTACTTTACTTTGTAGCTCTTCATTGTCTATTACAAATATCAAAATATTTCTTTAGAAGTTTGCACTCATTGGCACTGATTCATAAATTTTACTTATGTATATTCTAACAAAGTATTTAAAAAATTGTGACATTTGAAAGTAAGAAGTTATCGATCCTCACATATAGTCGAGAATTTTCTTCTTTTCGTTTTGCTCACCATTCTTATTTTTTGTGTATATAATAAAACTTGTTGGTGATATGAGTTCTTCCTTTGATAGTGAATATTCCCGCTTGTTTTTTTCTCTCAATATATGCAATATTATGAATGAGTTAAATCCCTGCCAACAAGTAAATTCATTATTCCTTACTTATTCAATAACTGCTTTGATCCATTCAACTAGTCTACCACTATTCACAAATCACCATAAACTTGAAGCTCATACACATCTTCCCCAATCTCTAACTTAAGTAAGGTTCTCAATGCCAAGCACTCATTCCTATTATTTGAACCACTACCACTATTTCCTTTGAATTTAATACTATGATATTCGGATATATAAAGTATGCCACCCAAACCACAAACTTTTTCCGCACCTTGACATGCTTCGTCAAAAAACACCAACTTCTCTTTCTATCAATGCATAATTCTTTAAGAACCCTCACCTTTGGTACCTTTTCCTTTTCTTTGAAATGCTTTGACAATGCCTAAACTTGAGTTGTTACCTAGAAAGAGGTATTTTGTAGATCTTCAAGACTCCTTTCATTTCTTGCCCTCCAAATTCCCCACACCACTAAAAAAGGAAAACACATAATTTGACTTAAATTTTCTCTCCTATACCACTCATTGAGACACTCCTCAATAGAAATTGCTTCCCACATGTTACGAAACTAAATACTATCTCCTATATCTTTCCATATTTGAGAAGAGAAAGGCTATAAAAAGGTGTTCCATTGATTCTTCTACACATTTGCACATGCTACAGTAGCTCGGTGACCTGGATTTATGCAGGAATGCAACAGAATACACAAATAACAAATATGCAGCGGAAATAACACTTCATTCCATTAATCAAAGAACTGAAACTTGTTTACATACAGAATGGAAATAAACTAGCTAGAGTGCTGCTAGCTTATCTCTAAGAAGAGATGTGGCAGCTACATGCCTCTGAACTCTGTGTTACAATGAGGCTCGAAGACCTATATATTATTGAGAAACAATGGAAACCCTACACATCCAAAAACCTAACCCTAGGAGGTGAAACGCCAGAATGTGGGCCCCGTTGGGTAACTTGGTACATTAATTTCTTGGGGTCGTAACTTTGGCATACTACCTTCCTTTGACACACATGATACATCGTTAGAAAGATCCATTCAAGGACTACATCCATTAACAACAAATATCAAGTCCAAAACGAACTCATATTTGCCCGACCATTCGATGCCAAAAAACATCGTTTAGGGCCTCAAAACGGCTACAGCAGTTTAGGACCCGAAAACTGCCAAAAATAGTAAATTGTGCTACAATTAAGGAAACTGGAAAACTGAAAGAAACAATGGTGGGGGTCCAAATGGAATAGGTGGGTGGCCACCAATATCCTCTTGGATCACTCAGGCCTTAAGATTTTATCTTCTACAAACTATCCCAGGTTAAAACTTTCCCTTTAATAAGTAACCATAGAAATTGGAGCCTTTGTTTCCATAATACCGACTACGGCCATAGCTTATGTTCTTCCATACAATCCCAAAATAGTTTATAAGCTTACCAAACAGTGTAAGGCCTACCCTCATTATTTCATGTCCATATTAAAGCATTTGCCTCTTTAGTTAGTCAACTATCATGGCCTCATCTTAGTTCTACTTTCCAATGATCCCATTCTATCTTCCATCTCTTACTTAACCCCAAGGATTCAACAGATTCCCTCTTATTGCATAATGTAAACTTTTTTTGTCCCCATCGCTTGTTTTACAAATACCATTCCCTGACCATTTAAATGTTTTATCAAATCCTTTGAAAAATTCACCTGAATCCCAGAACCTATAATTCCATCCTCCCCAACTAAATCCCTTGGCCCATCTCCTAGTTTCCAAGCAAGCATAGCACGTACAATCGGAAAATCCATCGAATTTGCTTTCTAGTTTACTGAACCTCCTTTAAAAATGTTAGTCGTATTTCTAATCCAATAAATGATCTCTCCACTTCCTGGACATTTGCTTTTAAGTAGAGATTTCCACAATCCTTCCATTGATATGAAATTCCAAGCTAAATTTGTTGCAAGAGACCTGCCAAATCTATGTAATTCCTTTAAACCCCACCCTGCGTGGTCTTTTGGTTTCACAACAGAAATCCAAGTTGTCTAATGAATACTTGTCCTATTCTTTCCTCTCCATATAAAATTATAACATAATTTCCTTATATGTACTAGAACTCCTTTAGGGATATGAGCTATAGGCATCCAATAAACAAGGATAGCAGACATAACAAATTTTAACAAGATTACTCTACCTCCTCTCGTTATCCAACCGTTACACCAAAAGTTTATATAGGCTTCAATATTGCACAGCATCCATTCCTAGTCTTTCCTTTGATAGTTGTTTGGTTTTAAATGGAAACTGAGATACTTGAAACCTTTGCATTAGAGGAAATTTGGGGTCTAAAATGGGCCTTATAAAAAAAGTGTCATGGATGAGTTGGATTGAATTGGATTTTTCAAGCCAATAGAATTTCAATGGATTTGGTCAACGATTATGGTTGAGTTGGACATATGATGCTTATGTGTAATATTTTTAATTGATGATAGCTAACTCCATTAAAATCTCACCTTGGTTAAGATCATAAAAAATTCTTCTTGAAATACCATAAATATGCTTGAAATTATAAATATATATTATTCTATATTACCACTACTACTAAGTCTTTTAAAATATAAAGATCATGATGATAATGGACTAATTTTGAAATATTAAAAACATTTATATAATTAATCTTTAAAAAATAAAATAAATAATTTTAAATTTTAAATGGGAGAAAATTAATTTTAACTTCATTTAAATATTTTTTAAAATAAAAATAAATAATAGTTAACTAACTATATATGTTTTTAGTTAGTTAGAAAGATATCGATTATTATTATTATTATACCTGCCGCAGGCAGGGTATATTGTAATCGATCACAAGTCAAGCTGCGTTGACTTTGTATTAGTTGGTCCATATGAAAAAGATTAAAATCTCTATTACAAAGTTAAACTTTGGAATATGAAAAATAGCAATTTTTAAATTTAATAAAATTGTATTTATTTGTGTTGCTATTGGTTAAGCAGGGATGATGTCATCCTCGAAGTTTGTTATCTGGATTTGAGTCGACACCTGGTAACAATGACATCATAAAAAATCTTTTCTTTTTAATAAAAATGTGTCCTGTAAGATTGTGTCAGATTATCATTGGGATTTTGTCACACTACCATCGAATTGTTTTTTGGCCATCAGTACTGGATTCAATTAATGGACTTCATTACTAGTTTACACTTGGCATCGATGCTTATGGTGATCACGTGAGTGAAGTCTGACAGCTCTAATATTTGCTTAGCTTTGGCCAAATCTGTCACTTCCTAGTCAGATCCTTTTCCTTTTGCCCCATTCAAGTCTGTAGTTTCGTGGCCGGATTTGTTGGCTCCCTTTATTCTCGCGGCGGTTTGGATCGTAATATCTCTGTGCTTTCTTCAAAAATGGGTGTGGGCTGCTGTAGCAGTATCTTTACTGTGAGTAATGGATATGGGCTGTAGTGCTTCTGTGAAGTAGAGCGGAGTTAATACGACGGCTCTTTACATGCGTCAAGAAATCCAAGCTCATCGAGGTGCCATTTGGACAATGAAGTTCAGCTTGGATGGCCATTATCTTGATAGTGCTGGACAGGACTGCATTATTTATGTGTGGCAGGTGACAGAATCAAAACGCAGATTAGATGCATCTGCCGAAAAACCAAATGGTACTGTCTCTAGTACCAATGCTAGAGTCAAT
>LPNX011117898.1:284880-329497 GCA_001517045.1 Pseudotsuga menziesii
TATCTCAGATTTTAAATAGATCCTATATAGTTATACTACTATTACTATTTTATTATGTAGCTTATTATCAATACTTTCTTTCTTTTCTAATAGTTTTTTTTCCATTTGTTTTCTTATATAATAGCATTTATCTTAATTTTGATTTGTTATGATTTTAGAGGGATTATTTAAAGAAATCAAAGTTAGAAAAAAAACATTTCAAAATTACATCAATTATAAATATTATTTTATAAATACATTTTTTTAAATAAGGTTTTGAATTAAAATAATAAATAAATATTATAGGTATCAACTTTAAATATATTTAGATATATAATATATTTTTCTAATTTCAACATAAACATTTTACAAACTTTAAAACACTTATAAATTTTACTAATTTATTTGTTTATTTATTGATTGATTGATTTTTATTTTTTAAAACATTATTTTCATATTACAAAATCATATTTGAAAAGTAAATTGAATGATATTGAGTAATAAAACATATTTATTATTTTGTAATCTAGTAAAATGTACCTAGTCAAAATTATTTAACATCAACTTCCCAAGATTAATTTATATATTTAATTTATGGACTTAAATTTTAAGTTTTAAATTTTAAAAGATTAATTTTAAAAGTTATTATTCAAAATTTAATTAATTTTATACTAACTATATTTACTAAAAATACCAACACAATTATATACTAACTATATTGATTAATTTTAAATTTTAAAAGATTAATTTAACAAAAACATAATTAATTCTGTATTAACTGTATTTACTAAAAGAACAACTTATATATAAACATCACTTATTCTTTTTCATAAACTTATTTTTAGTATATATATATAAACCCCTCGATTGTAGATGGTGTGAATCCTATGTATATTTTACCATTTATAATACTTCAATTTGTGAAAATTCCTCAACCAAAAAGCATGAATTCTAATTTTAATATCTTTTTTCTTAGAAAAAATTATAATATAATGGTCTACTTGCAAAATTCAAGAAAGGCTTTCATAAAATGATTTTCTCATAACAATAGAATGCTTCCATTTGGTTATTAGTAATATTCTATTTTCTTTACTGTTCTATACATCTAATGTTACTTTTCCTAGATTTATGGGTTTATTAATGTCAATTTATTAATATGTTTTTTAATTATTTTGGATTATATATTTATTAATGTGTTTTTTAATTATTTTGGATTATATATTTATTAATGTGTTTTTTAATTATTTTGGATTATATATTCATTAATGTGTAATCCCTTTGCCATTTAAAATGTTAACCTATTATTATTTTCTTCAAACTTTTCCGGAGAGACTAAGCAATCTCCTTTTTACTTAAGACTTGACATTAAGCCTCTTTGCTACATCTAGTGTTATTATTACTTTTTCCAAACTTTTCTTAAGTGGCAGGTACTAAGCGACTTTGTTGCTTATTCCACTTGTTATTTTAGGTAGTTTAATATATTTTATGTATTAATTATGAATCATTTTATAGATATTGATTATTAGGTAGTTAGTTACTTAGATACATATTGATTATTATTTTTAATTTATGTGGTTTAAAACACGTGAAAAAACTTATTTTTTTATAAAAATTATATAAAATAATAATAATTGTGGTTTGTTTTAGTATTATTGTAATTATATTTATTCACTCTAGTTTTATTTTTTTTAGTTTTATATTTTATTAAATATATAAAAAGTAGTGGTATATTTATATTTTTTTAAATAAATTATATTGTAAATTTTAAAACTTACCACTATATCATTTATTGTAATCTAAACCTTTCATTAATTTTTTCAATCATCATCTCTTAACTCTATACTAACCCAATATACTTCTCAACTACAATTAATAAGGTAATATAGGTTGACTTTCACTAGATAACACCTTTTTTTATTAAAAAAAAGAGTTACATATTCAGGCTCGCTGCAGAAACAGGGAGTCAAGCCATGGCTATGGAACCACTTGAGAAAGGTATGTAAAATGATCTATACCGAGCATCTAAATATAACTACAATTGCCCAACCATGAAAGGTTGATAGCACAATACAACTTAAGTTAACATAAGAGAAGGAGAGACTTGTGGGGCGCATGACAAGACAAAACCAAGCAGAGAAGTTAGAACATCCTGGAGGATTTGGCCTCATCCTCCCAAGCTTTGTTGGTGCTGACATCCTTTTCGTCCTTATTGGCTTTATTGAAGGGGGGATCGGAGAGATGAATGAAGATTTTCATGTGTATTAGCCCTTTTTCAGTGTCCTCTTTGAAGGTGTTGACCGTGAGGTTCATGCATTCTCCAAAGCTTTCTCGTTCACTCATGGATTTGGCCAAGATGAACTTCAGCCTCCAGTAGTTGGACATGGTGATATCATGCCCTAGTCTAAGCCTAATTTCATTGTAAATTTATTCCTCCATGGCTGCAATTGATTTGTGAATGTGTGCATGGGCCTCTTTTTGGAAGAGGGCCTCCCAATCGGCCTCCTTGTCGCCAGCTCTTCCCGAAGTCATCTTCAAGGCGTGTTGGTGTTGGATTCCGCATGCAAGGTATGCTAAGGCATGCTAGTGCTGAGGCATGTTGTTGCTAGAGTCCAAGCACAAGGTCTATAACTCCAAGTCTGAAACTCCAAGAATTGAAACTCCAAGTCTGAAACTACAAGAACTGAGAACATTATTTCGCAGGTCTGAAACTCCAGGGTGCTGCCTACCCTTGATGACAGGATAAAGCTCTGCTTCATCCTCCTTATAGCGACCCTCGGGCCTAGTGTCGTGGATCTCAGACAATCCCCAAGCTAGATGCATAAAATCCCTCTTACGACCTGACTGTTACTGGGCATATCTGGTCTTGGGCATGGCAAAGCTGTTAATAGCAAGGCGCACAGGAGATTGAGCATGTCGCACCATATGCATAACAAGATGAATATCACTCACCATAGCAGGGGAAGGATGCATTGCATGATTTACCAGACGAATCAACTAGATTGAGATCAAAATAATCATCATCGTCACTGAGACTGTGGTGTTTCGCAGCGTGTGAGGAGTCTTCCTACGCTATGGAAGGAATTTGCGGCATGGTTTAAGCCTGGGTGGAGGACCAAGTGGCACCTTCCACCTCGACACCTTCCCACTCTTCTCGAGGCCTCCTATCTTGTCCTCAACACCTTTCAATCGTCATATGAACACCCGCATCCGGGGTGGGATAATCCTAAGTCACGATCTGATCCCATTTTTCCTTGTCCTCAGGTCCAATGTTGTCGTCCCAGCAAGAGCGGTGTATGGCAAGATTTTGGGTAACTCCCTTGTTGGAAAAGGAGTCCACAAGCCTGTTGGATTTTCTTTTGACATGTTGAAAAATGATCGCAGGGTTCGCTCTAAGGATGATGTTAAGAGCTTCGATCTTGCTTTCCAGTCTCCAGCTATTGGCCACTTTACTGCCTTTTGAACCTGCCGAAAGTCGAGTGGCCATATTGATAATGGGAAGGGATTCCCCTTCTAGGATGAGGGGGTTCCAATTCATGTCCAGAGTCCAAGAGAGGCCAACCAGCAGTCCTTCCAACTCAGCGTTGTTGTTTGTGGTTATGCCAAGAGAGCCCCAAAAGACTCCCAGAATTTTCCCTTCATTGTTGTGAACAGCACCTCCAAGGTCTGTAGGGCCTCTATTTATTTTGGAGGCTTCGTCAAAGTTGAGCTTGTAAGTATTGAGGGGCGGAGCAAGCCACTAGTTAGGGGAGTATGCTTTGATTGTCTATGTTATGGCCGGTCCAATGCAGTCAAGGATGGTGGTGATTCCCTAGTCATGAAGAATGTGCATTTCATTACCATTGGTATTTACGTCTTTATCTTTCCAAGCTGAGAGTTTTAAGGTCTCCATGTTGTGTCTCTTTACGATACTCCAGACATCCTCTTCGCTTCTGCTTCGGTTGTTGAAGATTCTATTGTTCCTTTCTATCCATAGTTCCCAGACTACGAATCCTGGGAATAATTCCAAATTATGTTTAGGAGCATGCTGATGTAGGGTTGATGAGGCCAATTTGTTATGGTTAAGTCCGGACAACCCTTTACTCTGGCAGAGTTTCTAAAAATTCTTTCCCCCTCTTTCCAAATTTTTTCTACGAACTTGCACTCGTCCAAGAGGTGATCAATAGTTTCTTCATTGGCTTTGCAAAGGTAGCACCAAGAAGGTCCTATGCTTCCTCTATTTTGCAGATTCTCCCAAGTTAGAATGCATTTACGTAGCAGGAGCCAAAGGAAAGTAGATATTTTGGGCCAGAGGTTGGCCTTCCAGATATTTTTCTACTTGGGATAGTGGTCGTCGGTGCATGAGTTGGTGAGAATGGCAGCAGCTTCTTTAATGCTGAAAGCATCCGTTTGAGAGAGGCCCCATCTTATTTTGTCATTGTCCTTATCTATTCTAATTTGCGTGGTTTGGAGGTCATCCCAGAAGCTTTGTATATCTTTCGTGGGGCTTAAAGCTTGCCACCATTCAAAGTGGTTCCATTTTCCGAAGTGCTCTCCCCTAGCATTCTCTTGCCACATGTCACTGACCTTGGAGGCATTTCTAAGCATCAATTGTTCCTGTAGAGTTTGGAGATTGTGATCTTCTCTTAATGGTCGTTATTTGTTCCAAGAGTCCTAAAAGAGATTAGCAGTAAGCCCATTCCACACCTCCCAGAAGCTGTAATTTTGTATGAGACTCCGATTGCTTTGAGCAGAGTTCCAAATTTCTGAGCATTTGATGTTAGAGTTGAAACAAATGAGATCTTGTTTGGTCCAGGTGGGAGCATATTTGGCATGCCTGAGAAGGGACCAAGGTTCTGTGGTGTGATTTATCCATCTCCACCGGATCTTGGCATTGTTGATTTGGTTTTTTGATGGCAGGGTCTCTCAAGCCAAGGCCTCCATTAATCTTTGGAGTGTAAAGAGTGTTTCAATTTACTAAAGACCATTTCTTGTGATTATCATTGCCTCCTCAGAGGAATGTACGTTGCAGTTCTCTGAGCTTTTTGAGAATGGACTTCGGAGCATCCAGAGTGGAGAAAAGATAGAGGGGCATAGTTTGAAGGACGGCTTTGACAAGAATGGGGCAGCTATGATGATTAAGGGTTCTATGGGTCCACCAGCTGAGTTTCACTAGATAACACCTTTAACTTAGTCTGACATGGCATATTTATAGTGTGATGTGGTTTTTTTATTATTTTTCTTATGAATTAGACCCCAAATTTCCTCTAATAAGCTAATCCATATTGATCCACAACCAAAACATCATGAAAAAGAAGTAGAAATTGTTCTTCTATTCCATTATGGAAGCAATCTTATTAATTGTAATTAATTTTCATACTAGTACAAAGGCATAATATATTTAAAATCTCCTTTGATTCACAATCTTCATCACTAGAATCTCCAAGGAAAATCAAAATGTCATCTACAAACAAAATATGTGTAACATATACCTCCATAACAAACTTAATTCCCTGCATTCTGACATCCAAACTTGCCAAGTTTAAAGCTCTATTGAGCCCTTCCCTTACTATCAATAATAGGCACGGTGACATAATGAAAAACTTTGAAGCCAATCAATTGATTATTAAGGCATAACTTATAAAAGTCATACAAGACCATATCTAATTTACCAGTTTCAAGAAAAACTTACCTGAATCAAAACCAATCTAATATACACCCAACAAGACTGAATTATCAAGTTTCCATGTGGTTATAGAAGATTTATGGGTATTGAAAGTTAGACTTAGACTATCTCAGCTAAAATCATCAAGTTTCGAGAATAAATCCCTAGTGGTTCAAACTTCCAACAATATTCGATTTGCGTGGATTTGTAAATATAGATCTATAAATATAAAATCCAGGTTTAAGAATTGCATAGAACTATAAACTCTGGTTTTAGGAATGGCAAAGCTCGTCTCTCTCTGCTGTAAAGTTTTGCATTAAGATATTTCTTCATACAAGTCTTTGTCGTCTTTTGGTGCAGTGTTAAATACAAATAGTGACAAGAAGACGATACAGGCGCAATATGCAAAAAAAATGTGTGTTAAATTTCATGCTATTTTAAATAGATTCGAAATCTCAGTCCAGCTTTCCAGTTATAAATCTTCATGTTTTCAGAGGTGTGGCTCCCCCAGAAATGACTAGTTGATTATCAAATTATGTTTATATATACGACGTCGGGACTCGGAATATGTTTGCATGATCTAAATTTCAAAGGATTTCTAATGTGATGTTTTGTTATGCAGATTCAATAGCTGTGTATTGAATCTTTGAATTGAATTCAGATCCAAACTAATTTTACCTCTATATTTTGTCATCTACATGTAGATTTCTATGCACAACTTCATAGCATGGCCTTAGATCGAGTACTAGCATGGATGGAGGTTGGCGATGGCTACAATAATTTGAGTTGCAGCCATGATTTTGTCCAGCTGTTTTCTCATTTGCTGAATTCAAAGCCAAGGTCCAGGGAGTTGGTGAATTCATTTGAGAAAAGGTCCAGGTAGTTGGTGAATTCATTTGAGAAAAATTTAGCAAGGAGATTGGATGAGTTGAAGCCTAAGAATTCAGATTTTCTAAATTTGGCATGGATTCGAAAAGCAATGGAGGTTTTATCAATTAAGACATAAGAGGGTTTGAAAATCCTTATTGGTGACCTAGAGATAAAAGGAGGGGGAAATGGTGTTAGAGAGCGATGGATTACTGAATATCTGAGTGACAGTATCAAACTTCTTGAATTGTGTAATGCAAATATTTCAATGCTTGATCACAATCTATTTGCAGTCTCTTGGACTTGTCAAACCGTAGTATTGTTCCCCAACAAGATAAGTTATGTCAGGCCAAGACTTCACTTCAGGAATTGATTGAAGGGACAAATCTGGGCTTTAAAAATAAAAGAATAGAAGATCATCTGGGCATATTGCAGGCTCTGAGTACAGATCTAGAATTGCAAATGGCGTGGAGATCCAGTGATCCAATTTATTTAGGCATGTTGATGATCTTTTGCTAGAATTAATACATTCTCCAAGTTGTTTAGGCTTGTTGATGATCTTTAGCTGGCTATAATAAATATATTAAAGCATAATTTCACAACACTTGCAACTAATTGTATTTCAACTAATTATTTAGAGATAATGATGCTAAAGGAAAATGATGACAAAGACCTTCCACCCTTTCTCCCCTGTATGAACATTCATTCAGAGCGACCATCTCTAGCAATGGATACTATGTATCTCGGTAATGGAGTCTACAACCTCGTCTAGAGGTTTCGACGGAATTCTCTTAGGATCAGGAATGTCAGGCACTGTTATCGCAGTGGTGTTGCAATTTATCAGGACAACATGGTATTTGCTAGCATCAGAAAACCTTTCTAGTGCAGTGAATGTCTTTACCTCAATGGTTGGAGCTGTTAATGCGTGTAGACCCACCGGAGGCTGGGTTTCCAAACATAACTTATCGACCAATAGAGTGTACCAGATAACAAGTCTCCTAAGCATAGAAGCAGTAACAAGTCCCTTGTCGGGACCCCCAGGACCCTTAGCAGAGAAATAGTAGCCATCCCATTCTTCATGCATCATTCATTCTCTATATATCTTTGAGCAGCTTCGACTATGGCATTATATCGAGCTGGGCAATTAAGTTCAATGACGTGCCTGTCGAATCTTTACACACGCCATCTTCAAGTGGCATGATGACAACATGGATGATCACATGGGCTCTCAATTTGATTCCCTCATGCAAAGATTCCAATTATGCCACCCCTTTCATTCTGACCTCCTGATATTATTGGTCGAAGTGACCTTCAACCTCACCTGTAATCAACCGTATGACCTCTCATGATGTGTGGATTTGACATTTGGCACCTCGTCGATTCCTCCTCATGCTAACATGGCATGTCTTGGTTCTTAGTTCCCCCTCCTTCCTCATCTTACGGCGTGTAAAGGCCATACCTCCCCTCCGCTTCCTAATCACTTATGGAGTCCCTCATTATTATGCACATTAAGTGGCAGTCTTTTGGGCCCCGGGATATGACCTAGACGTCAATCTTTCCTGCCTTGATTTCTATTTTGCAGTGCTTTTCCTCCTTATTTCCACCAGCACCTTCGGATGACGACAACAATCATGGCCGTAGATTTTCTCCACAAGTGTTCTCGACCGCTCCCCCATGTGGTCCCTACTCCACTTCACGATCCATCTGCTTGCTATCCTTCATGCATGTTTCCCTTGTGTAACAGATCAGGATTAGTGGTTTATTATCCCACCAATTCTCGGTCGTCGAAGGTGTGGACCCCTACGAGATTCTGCATCATCTCGTTCCCCTAACCATCGTGCGCCCTTTGGTCGTAAAATTAGTCAAGACCGTTGATCGTACCTTGGTCAAATCACCACCATTCAAAACCGAGAGGCCCTCTACCATTTCACAGCCCCACCCCGGCTTATCTATTGTGCAATTTTAGGCTTCAAAATGATTCTCCTCCGAATATCTGGGCTGCCAAAGCTCGTGGCCGTTGGGATGCAGAGAAAACGATAGATTTCGCACACCCTCATAGTTCAACTTTCTTCGCACATCCTCCATTGTGAAATCCTCAGTACCCATTGATTTGCACTACCTGCCCTTGCGGCGGCCGAATTTTCTCTTCGTTCATCTTGCTCCACCCCCGCTAATCTTGCTTGCCATGGGGCATCCATATTTTGACGATCGGGTGTAGGACAAGCCTTCCCAGCATCCTCAAACTCATCATATATATAAAGTTTTTGGCTATACCCCTTTTTGTAAGGAAGTCACTGCAGGCGCCTATATAAAAAACCCAAAATTTAGTACAAGTGATAACAAGGGATCCAACTCAGGGATGTTATCCTCCCTACGAGGTAGCAAAGAACATATGTAGATCATGTGCTTGATCCATTGGGATGATCCCCTCATTCCATGAGAACCCCACAGCAGGTTCTGAAAACAAAACTTAACAAAGGTAGAAAAACTGAAAACAAATGCTTAAAGGAAATGCTCATCAGGTCGAGCCTATTAATTTCTACCTACCCTACCTACTGAGCATCAATTCCCAGTCAAGTCACTTCTGACTTCCAATGAAGCCAATCAAGAAGATGACGCCATATGAGAATTTTCTCTTCATGCTTGATCGAACACAATACTAAATGACCAAATGGCATAGTGTTGTGATAGGGAACTTGGTTTCTATTGCAAGGCCATAACTAGCCATTCACACTATGCGACTTCTCCACATATCTAGCCATTGAGTCATTACAACCTCTAGAAAAATATTCTATGCCTCTGTCATGACAAAGCTGTTCCATGTATTTAGCCACTGGGTCATAAAATCCAGAGCAGTCTTCAAGTAAGTCAGTCGTCAGCTTACCCCATTACTACTGTTTAAAATTGAATCCTCCCTTGCATACTGTCCAGTTGTTCTTTAAAATAATCATGCAAAGGAAGCTCATGACTAACAGTACGTGGAACATCATTTTCTTTGTTCCAAATGCCAAGACCCCAAACCCGCTTTCCCTCATGCATTTTGCAAGGAGTATTTCCAATAAACTCCAGTGGACTAAGTTTTTCAAGATATAAGCATTATGTATTGGAAGAACAACAAGACACATCCTCCAATTAATCATCCTTGTATTTCTCATACAGTGGAGGACTGAAATATTCGTCAAAACCCCTATCGACATGACTTGCAACAGGCAGGTTTCTTTCTTCATTAAACAAATGATAATATTTCTTATGTATGGTTCCAGGTTGCTCATCTGTGTGCTCATAAATGGAAAGACTCGAATGCTCAAAAGCTCCTACTTGATCACCCTCTTCACTCTCCATTCCCAAGAATGACATGACATCACTCCTCACCTCCAATTTCTATGTTGGATTAAAAACCCTTAAACTTTGTTTCAGAAAATCGAATGAGGCAAAGCATAATGGAAAACAGTCACCTTCCTCCTGCTGATTGTATTCTTCATTAAAGGTACGACGGGGAGACAAAGGAGACTCTGACCATTTATCCTCCCCTTCTTCCACCAGCAGACAAGGCTTTGTAAGTTTTTGTAAATCTTCAGGCACAATTTGAGCTTGCTCAACACCCACAGGTCCCCTGAGCTCTTGACTACTCATGGGAAGTGGGCTATGGTTTACAATGGATTTTTCCATCAACCTCCCCATGGCCTCCATTATCCTTTCCTTCCTGGCCTCTGGTGCATTAGAGGGAGGAGGTTGGGTGTGATCTTTATTTCTTCCTCTTTCTTCTCTCCTCTTCTCTCTAGCAACAGCCAGATTGATTTCTACCTCTATGGCATCTTTCATCATATCAGCGACGGAGGCAGATTTTATTTCACTTAGCCATAGGGTGAATTCATTGTCGAGGATGTAAATGATTAGGATGAGGAATACATTCCTGCTCAATGAATGGAAAAGTTTGGCTAGAGAAAGCTCCCAGTCAAGGAAATTCATCGTGTGGCGTGGGAAGCAGGAGAACTAGAAATTCAAGAACAGAAGCAAGAAGTGGAGATTGTGTGGGAGGATAAATAAGAAGAGGAGAACTAGAAATTCATGATCTAACACTGTGCTATGAAGCTATACTGCATATAGATGACAAACTACAGAATTAAAAGTAGTTTTTTTGGATCTGAATTCAATTCAAAGACTCAATACACAGCTATTGAATCTGCATAACAAAACATCACATCAGATTTCAGAGTTCATCCTTTGAAATTTAGATATCTTATATACAAACATATTCTGATGTCCTATTCATAAACACAATCTGATCATCAGCCAGTTATTTCTAGGGGAGCTACACCTCTGAAAACATAAATATTTTTAATTGTAACGATGGACGAAGATTTCGAATTTATTTAAAATAGCATTAGATTTAACACACCTTTTTGCACATCTGACTGTATCTTCTAGTTATATGAAGAAATAGATATTACCTGCTGGAAATAGAATACCTGTTATATGAAGAAATAGATATTACCTGCTGGAAAGAGAACCAAATATTGGAAATACGACCGCGAAACTTTGCAGCTAAGAGAGTCGTGCTTTGCGATTCTTAAAACCATAGTTTATATTTCTATGTGATTCTTAAACCCCGATTTTATATTTATAGATCTATATCTTATAAATCCAATATTGTTGGAAGTCTGAAACACTTGGGATTCATTCTGGGAACTTGGTGATTTCACTGGAAATAGAAATATGGCTGTTAATACCCATAAATTTTATATAGCCACATGGAAACCCGATAATTTAGCCTATTAATAATAGAAGTCTACCTGTTCCCGAACGTTAAAATCTTATAATTTCAACAGAAAAGTTAATCCTTTGACCATTTGACCATGCATAACACTTGAATTCAAAGGCATTTTTATGGACATTGGAATTTGATAATTTTAGTAGAATAAATTAATCAATAAGAAGTTTGACCATTCACCATTCAGCTTATTTGGTAGTATGTTTGCCAATAAAAAGGTTTGACATTCATATTTTGAGTTATTAAGTTAGACTATAACAACATTTAATTTGTATTTTATGTAGGGAGTAAAAAAAATTAGTATTGTAAAGATAAATTTTTTTGGTTAACATTGTATTTGGTAATCCATTTTTATATTAAAAATACTAATTTTATAAATTAAAAAAATGTATTTTGAGTAAAACTAGTCTAATCCAATTTACATAGTGGTAAAATGGTTAAATCTACATAAGTTTAGTTTATTTAGTTTTTTGTTTTTAGTAAGGTTATTTATAAAGATTTTAAATCATTCAAAAGTAAAGTTTCATATCACAATTTCTATTAATTAAAATATTATTGTATTACATGTCTCTAAAATTAGTAATATTTATTGAATTAAAATGAAATTTAAAAATATTATTTTTATTGATGATTTTGTTAATTAAGCTTATTTTTTAAACAGAGTGTTTACCTTCTTTAAAGTTATTAGATGCTCTTCTCGTGTCCATTGGTTGGAGCTAGGAAGGTTGAGAGGAATGACTGTGTATATTTTTATTTAAAATTTTACCAAGTTGATTGGTGTATGGATGCCCCTTCCAGTGCTCCAAGTTATTTAGGCATGTTGATGATCTTTTGCTAGAGTTAATACATTCTCCAAGTTGTTTAGACTTGTTGATGATCTTTAGCTGGCTATAATAAATGTATTAAAGCGTAATTTCACAACACTTGCAACTAATTGTATTTCATCTAATTATTTAGAGATAATGATGCTAAAGGATTGGTAGTTTTGTTTATTTATGTATGTAATGATTTATTCTACATAGGTAGAATACCAAATTTGAATTACATACTTAAAACATCATTTATTATTTTATGAAACTACAAGAACTAAGAACAATATTTCGCAGGTTTGAAACTCCAAGGTGTTGCCTAGCCTTGATGACAGGTTGAAGCTCTGGTTCATCCTTCTTATAGCGACCCCCGGGCCTAGTGTCGTGGATCTCAGGCAATCCCCAACCTGGATGCATAAAATCCCTCTTACAGCCAGACCGTTGTAGGGTAGATCTGGTCTTGGGCATGGCGCACCAGTTAATAGCATGGTGCGCAAGAGATTGAGCATCTCGCACCATATGGGTAACAGGATGAATATCACTCACCACAACAGGGGAAGGACCCAATGCGTAATTTACTGGATGGGTCGACTGGTTCGGGATCAAAATAATCATCATCGTCGCTAAGACTGTGGTGTTTCGTGGCATGTGAGGAGTCACCCTGCACTACGGAAGGACTTTGCGACATGGTTTAAGCATGGGGGAGGACCAAGTTCCACCTTCCACCTCAACACCTTCCCACTCCTCCCGAGGCCTCTTGTACTGTCCTCGACACCTTTCAACCATCATATGAACACCCGCATCTGGGGTGGGATAATCCTAAGTCACGATCTGATCCCATTTTTCCCTATCCTCGGGTCCAATGTTGTCGTCCCAGCGGGAGCGGTGTATGGTAGGATTTTGGGTAAATCCCTTATTGGCAAAGGGGTCCACAAGCCTGTTGGATTTTCTTTTTGACATGTCGAAAGACAATCGAAAGGTTTTCCCTGAGGATGATGTTAAGAGCTCCGAGCTTGCTTTCCAGTCTCCAGTTATTGGCCACTTTACTGCCTTTTGAACCTTCCTAAATTCTAGCGGCCATATTGATAATGAGAAGGGAGTCCCCTTCTAGGATGAGTGGGGTCAAATTCATGTCCAGAGCCCAAGAGAGTCCAACCAAAAGTCCTCCCAACTCAACGGCATTATTTGTGGTTATGCCAAGAGAGCCCCAAAAGACTCCCATAATTTTTCCTTCATTGTTACGAATGGCACCTCCAAAGTCTGCAGGGCCTGGATTGCCTTTGGAGGCTCTGTCAAAGTTAAGATTGTAAGTATTGACAGGGTCAGGAAGCCACTGGTTAGGGGAGTTTACTTTGATTTTCTAAATTCTGGTCGGGCCAATGTAGCCAGGGATGGTGGTGATTCCCTATTCATGAAGAATGTGCATTTCATTATTGTTGGTATTTAGGTCTTTATCTTTCCAAGCTGAGAGTTTTAAGTTATCCATGATGTGTCTATTTAGCATAATCCAGACATCCTCTTCGCTTCTGCTTCGATTGTTGAAGATTTTATTGTTCCTTTCTATCCATAGTTCCCAGACTACGGATCCTAGGAATAATTCCAGATTCTGTTTAGGAGCATGTTGTTGTAGGGTTGATGAGGCCAATTTGTTAGGGTTAAGTCTGGACAGCCCTTTACTCTGGCAGATTTTCTAAAGGTTCTTCCCCCCTCTTTCCAATTTTTTTCCGTTAACTTGCACTCATCCAAGAGATGATCAATAGTTTCTTCATTGAATTTACAAAGGTAGCACCAAGAAGGTCCTATGCTTCCTTTCTTTTGCATATTCTCCAAAGTTAGAATGCGTCTACACAGCAGGAGCCAAAGGAAAGTAGATATTTTGGGCCAGAGGTTGTCCTTCCAAATATTTTTCCACTTGGGATCATGGTCATCAGTGCCTGAGTTGGTAAGAATGGCAGCAACTTCTTTCATGTTGAAATGACCCATCTGAGAGAGGCCTTATCTTATTTTGTCATTGTCCTAATTTATTCTATTTTTTCTAGTTTGGAGGTCATCCTAGAAGCTTTGTATATCTTTCGTGGGGATTAAATCTTGCCACCATTCCAAGTCCTTCCATTTTCTGAAGCGCTCTACCCTAGCATTCTCTTGCCACATGTCACTGACTTTGTAGGCATTTCTGAGCATCAATTGTTCCTGTAGAGTTTGGAGATTGTGGTCTTCCCTTAACAGTCGTTGTTGGTTCCAAGAGTCTTGAAAGAGATTAGTTGTATTCCCATTCCGCACCTACCAGAAGTTGTAATTTTTTATGAGACTTTGATTTCTTTGAGAAGAGTTACAAATATGTGAGCCTTTAACGCTAGACTTGAAACAAATGAGATCTTGTTTGGTCCAAGCAGGAGCATATTTGGCATGCCAAAGAAGGGCCCAAGGTTCCATGGTGTGTTATCCATCTCCACCAGATCTTGGCATTGTTGATTT
Source organism: Pseudotsuga menziesii (assembly GCA_001517045.1). Lineage (NCBI taxonomy): Eukaryota > Viridiplantae > Streptophyta > Pinopsida > Pinales > Pinaceae > Pseudotsuga > Pseudotsuga menziesii. The sequence goes on from LPNX011117898.1 coordinate 299,423, forward strand.
GGTTGTTGATGGAAGGGTCTCTCAAGTCGAGGCCTCCATCAATATTTGGAGTGCAAGGAGTGTTCCAATTTACTAAAGACCGTTTCTTATGATTATTAATGCCTCCCCAGATGAAAGTACGCTGTAGTTCTCTGAGATTTTTGAGAATGGACTTTGGAGCATCCAGAGTGGAGAAAAGATAGAGGGGCATAGTTTGCAGGATGACTTTGACAAGAATGAAGTAGCTAGGAAGATTAAGGGATATGTGGGTCCAGCAGCTGAATTTCACTAGATAACACCTTTAACTTAGTGTGACATGGCATATTTATAGTGTGATGTGGATTTTTTATTATTTTCCTTATGAATTAGACCCCAAATTTCCTCTAATAGGCTAATCGCATTTGATCCACAGCCAAAACATCATGAAAAAGAAGCAGAAATTGTTCTTCAATTACGTTATGGAAGCAATATTACTAATCATAATTAATTTCTATACCAGTACAAAGGCATAATATCTTTAAAATATCCTTTGATTCATAGCCTTCATCACCAGAATATCCAATGAAAATCAAATGTCATCTACATACAAAATATGTGTAACATATACCTCCATAACAAACTTAATTCCCTGCATTCTAGCATCCAAACTTGCCATGTTTAAAGCTCTATTCATCCATTCCCTTACTATCAGGAATAGGTATGGTGACATGGGACAATCCTGCCTCGATCCTCGAGTAGGAATGAAAAAATTTGAAGTCGATCCATTGATTATTAAGGCATAATTTATAAAATTCATACAAGCCCATAACCAATTTACCAGTTTCAAGAAAAACCTACCTATATCAAAACCAATCTAATATACACCCAACAAGACTGATCATAAGCCTTCGAGAGATTAGTTTTGACCACTTTAGCTTTCATATTCTTGTTTTTGATAGTATGTATACACTCCTAATTTGTTCCCATTGGATCATGAACTTTCCTTCCATCTAGAAAACCAAATTGTTTTGGAAATATATTGGTAGACAATATTGGCTTGATCCAAAGTGGCTATGATCTATGAGATTACCTTATGTATTGCATTACAAAATGAAATATGTCTAAAATCCCCAAACTAACAAGGATTATCCACCTTTGGTATGAGAACAAGAAATGTTGAATCAAAACATGGCAGCATCCTCCATGATATCCTTCTCTCTCCAATAACCCTTAGCAAATTAGTCCCCAACAAATAAAAAGAAACTAGGAAAATTTCATCTGTCCGCCTGTCCGAAATTGGAATTTTATCCTTTTTTAAATATGCCAAGAATAGTTTCTAACTCCTCCATAATGAGTATACCAAATAACCTCTCATTATCTTGCTCATTAAGCCATTTTGGAAATAATGAACAAGTCTTAACAATTTCCGGTAAGTTATTTCTAGCAGGTGCAATGTAAATGTATTTAAAATACTTCACCCTCTCATCAACTAGTTTATAGAATCCCATGATAGCCTCTATTAGGATTAAAACTAGCATGTATAATTAATAATGAGAGAACACAAATCCACATAACAACACATTTAACATAGACACATGATGTTTACATGGAAAACCGAAAACCGGGAAAACCCACCATAATAAATCTATTATCTCCCTTGACCTAAGCCATCCAAGCCAAGCCAAGTGAGTTAGCCACCACTCACCTCTAGGCCACTTTACAATGGAGCATCCTCTAGCCTTATAAAGGCATATTTACATTCAATGTCACGGGACAATACCATGGTCTACAAAAAACTATGTGCTAGACCTAAACCACCTTTGACTCATTCCCGATTCAAGGTTAACCCTAACAATCCCCCCTTTAAACTTGACTTGGAGTAATCACCAACCCCCCTCAAATTTCTACCAAGGAATCTTACATACAACCCCCTATCACCGAGGTCTATCTCTCGATTTTACTGGTAAGTTACTAAGGGTATGCATGCCTTACCAGGTCTTACAACCATAAGCCCATTTTACATGCAAACTGCTCCATTAAATTGTTTTCATGTTTCTTCATGGTGACTACACCATCTTTTGCTTCATCCTTTTTATTTTCTATGCTGGATTTCTTGGTCTTCTTCTACCATGCTCCTTTTGTACCTGCATCCAACCTTGTCATTGACATCCATATAAAAGCTATCCATCAACCAGATTGCATGGGTCATCAGTCGATGTAACTGCCAGTTCTTTAGGAATTATCTTCACATACATGGTTCATCAATCTTGGTCCCACAACTGAGATTAAACCATCTCACATTCCTCCTTCAATCAAAGACAACCTCTCTGATCCACATCAAGTTAGGCTATGAGCACACTTGCCATCCTCGTACCTACATAGTGGTTCATTCCACTCTTGATGAAACATCCCTTATTTGCACATAAGAGGGATACCTTGTGCTTCTAACACCCAAAGAAAATACATTCTAACCACGAACCCAAAATTACTACTAGGGTGTCGAGTACCACCGAACATGCACCCCACAATTAATTCAAAAAAATAGGTACAACAGAACGAGCACAACTATATGCCAAACCATTGCTATGATACCATTTTCATGATTAAAACGAGCATACATATAATGAATAATGAGAGAACACAAATCCACATAGAAACACAGTTAAGATTGGCACACAAAGTTTACCTGGAAAACCCAAAACCTGGAAAAAAAATACCATAATAGATATATTATCTCTCTTGACCTAAATCAGCCAAGCAAGGCCAAGTGAGCTAGCCACCACTCACCTCCATGCCACTTTACAATGGAGCCTCCTCAAGCCTTACAAAAGCTTATTTACATGCAATACCATGGGACAATACCATGGGCTACAACAAACCATGTGCCCAAAACTATGTGTTATACCTAAACCACCTTTGGCTTGTTCTTGAGTCAAGGTTAACCCTAACAGCTTCCCCATCATGGCTTGGCAGCTCCCAAATGGTGTTTTTCCTTTTTCTCTAATTAGTAAATTTATGGGAAATTGAGGTATTCTCATCTCTTAGAGCTAACCATATCGCACAACTTTATTGTGCCATTCAAACTCCCTTTCTTTTAGGATTCCATTTTTTATCTTCTCCAGTTTGAATAGCTTTTGCAAATTCTCAACACTAATAGTCCCACTTCTTTGTAGCTTCTTTGTAGCTTGAATTTTCCTATCCCTTCCCTTCATATTTTTCATGGACCATTCAATAGATAATTTATTTACCAAGATCAAAGAGTTTGCAAACTAACAACGTAGAGTCTACTCCAATTTATCATAAAAAAAACCTTTCAATTATTTCTAATGAGACAAACCAAATCCGGATCCTCTAACCATTAAGGATTAAATTTGTAAGGACCAGGATGTTTTTTCCCACTCTATCCAAAACAAGTTATAAAACTTGACGAAAACTCTATACTCAAAACGAGAACTGTACCCTAAAAACTCATATTTTTTTGTCAAAACCACCAAAAACCAACCCCAAATTGAAAAGTAATGCTACCGGTAGCACCACTTTTTTTTTAGAGATAAAATTACAAATTTTTGTAAACCTTGGGTGGTATCGCTATATTCTAAACCATAAAATAGGCCCTGAATTGAAAATGGGAGCATGCATCTTTCACACGTTTTTATTTCTGGAGCCAAAATCACAATTTATTTGATAGTGTCCCCTTAACAATCGTTGCATTTGCAATGTGAATGTCAAAATCGAACTACGACTCAAAAAGAAGTGCTACCAATGTCACATCTTTTCTTTATCGGGTTACATTTAAAGACGGTTCTCAAACATACCCATAAAATGTTTAAATTTAAAAGAAAAGAAAAAACTTTGTAAAGTGAAAAAATACATGACTTTTTCAAGGAAAGAAACTAATTTTAACCAAGAAAAAGAAGATAAAGCCCATAAAACAATTACATGTTTTGAACAAAAAGGGGAGTGGTGGTGTTAATGTATGGCGGGGCACGTAAGGGGGAGGGTAGTGGGGTGAGTGAGAGGGGATGACATGGGTAGTGGGGTAGGAGGGAGGGGGGTGATGCGGGGTAGTGGATAGCGAGAGGGGTAGTTAAAGCATGGTGAAGGTGGCGCACGTGAGAATAATGGCGAGTGGGGGAGGGGCTAGAGGGTAGGGAGGGAGCTGATTCTCAGAATTGTGCTCCCATCCAACACCTCTTTTCCGCCGCCACCACTTCATCACCTTTTTATTATTTATTTTATGTTAGTTCGGTTTTGTCTGTTTTTTTCAACTTATTTAAATTATGTTGTTTTTTTTTATGTTTTTGGTTTGTATTTTATTTTTGTTTGTTTTTCACAAAAAAGTCACTGACCCTCACACAGCTAGGTTAGCCACAGTTTGCCTTAGATCAACTTTCTTTAGTTTCCAAGGGGAATTTTATGAGCAAACCACAGGAGTGGCAATGGGTTCCCCTCCTCTCACCTATAGTGGCTAACCTCTTTATGGAGAAATTTGAGAGAGAGGCCCTCAACTCTTACCCACTAAAACCAACTAGATGGAAAAGATACGTGGATGACACCAATGTGTTATGGCCGCATGGGGAGACTGAACTAAGGAAGTTCTTCGAACACCTTAACAACCGTTCAGAAGACATAAAATTCACCATGGAAGAAGAAGACAACGGTAGCATACCCTTTCTAGACGTCTTAGTAACCAGGAAGGTTGATGGTACTTTAGGACACAAGGTCTTTAGAAAGAAAACACACACAGAAAGCTACCTACACGCTGACTCCCACCACCACCCCTCTCAAAAGATAGGCGTCCTCAACACCTTAGCCATAAGGGCCTCTAAGATATCCGACTCGGAGCACCTGAAAGATGAAAACAACCACCTCACCAACGTCTTTAAGAGCATAGGCTACACATCTAAGGACATCAAGAGGGTTTTAGATAGAACCATGAATAAAACCAACATGCAAACCACAAGGACAAATAGCAATGAGATAGAGAATATGAACACTTCACAGAAACTTATCAAAAGAGCCTACTTACCCTATATAAAAGGGGTCACTGACAAGATTGCTAAAATTCTCAAAAAGAAGGATATCACAACATCTTTCAAAACCGTACAAACCATTAAGCAAAGAATGAGACCCATCAAAGACCCGATTGATCACAAACAAGGCAAAGGAGTCTACAAAATATCCTGCTCCTGTAAGCTTTGCTACATCGGCGAAACCGGACGCTCCTTTAACACTAGACTAAAGGAGCACAAAGCTGACATAAGAAATGAGTGGACTCGAACTTCAGCACTAGCAGAACACTCCCAGAAAACGAGACACCAATTATGCCTTGAAGACACCAAAATTTTAGCTAAAGAAAATCACTACTTCAAAAGAAAACTTAGAGAGGCCCTGGAAATAAGAAAACACCCCAATAATCTGAACAGGGATGGAGGAATGGAAATCAGCACCAGTTGGCTCCCACCCCTCCTAAACCACAATAGACGACATTAATTAGCCTGAGCCCCCCACCTTTTCTTTCTCTTTTAGGACAATCGCCTTACTTGACATTTGATTTTCTTACATTTTTCCTAAAAACTTTGGTTATTTTTAGTCCTTTTTAAAACCCTACATCGCAACCTCACCTTCACTTTTACCCCTATTGTACTTCGACGTTGAAAGAAAACCTCTCCCTTATTATTAACCACCTTTTACCTCTAGGTCTTTGAAACCTCGGAATTACTTTAGCTTTACTAGTTCTTTTTAGCTAGCCTAAACTTTTAACTTTTTCAAACCTTAGGTTAATAAACTTATAATTAAAAAAGCAAATTATTATTAACAACTTATAATTAAAAAAACAAATTATTAATAAAGTATTATTAATAAAGTAATATTATAAAATATTATATTATTAACTAAACCTATTTATAAAACCTATTCTTTCATAGTAATTATTATTAATAACTTATAATTTAAAAAGCAGATTATTATTAATTGAATATTATAAAATAAATTATTATTATAAAATATTACATTATTAACTAAACCTATTTATAAAACCTATTCTTTCATATTATTATTAACAACTTATAATTAAAAAACAAATTACTATAAAATACTATTATTACTAAAACCTAATTATATAACCTATTCTTAATCATCATTAGAATTTTTCCACATAAACCTATTCTTAAAACCCTAATTAAGTGGGCTCTTTTACAACATAACTTTTACGAAAATATTAATAAATGAATATGAAAGACTTTTATAAAATATTTCCTTGAACTTTTTAATTAACCTTTTCTTAAACCGACATCAAAAAACCAAGAAACCTTACCAAAACTTTTGCATATGACTCTCTGCAATTAAGTATTAATAACCAAGACTGAGATCGCCTACTCTTCTTCACATCACACCATCCTGATGATGAGTCCTGTTGTGGACCCGAAACGTCGATATTTAAAATGATATCTGCGGCTATTCCGAATACTGATATTATAAACATGCACCGCAGAAGCCTAGCAACAGAGATAAACAAAAGTTTTAATTATGTTTTTATTAAATGGTTTTAGGTTTTGTAGTTGTGTTTTTTTGGGTGTGGGCGGAAGGGGGAGGGGGTTATTTTTTTTTCTTTATGTATTTGTTTATAAAGAATTTTTTCAAAAAAATAATATTTTCAAGCCATAGTTTAAAAATTCCTTGAAATGTAAATTAAAAAAGAAAAGGGTGCCATTGATAGCACTTCTTTTCGAGTTGTTGGTTTATTTTAGCATTTACATTGTGAAGTTGTTGGTTGTTAAGGTAACGATGTCGATTTTACATTATTTACTATAGCAACACCGTGATACACTGCTCAAGGTTACCAAAAAGTTGTAATTTTAGCACCAAAAAAATAAGTCGTGCTACCAATAGCACTATTTTCTTTTGGGGGTTGTTTTTTGTGGTTTTGATGCCTATAAAAAATGACAACAATGTCAGGTTCTCGTCAAGTTGTATAACTTGTTCCAACTGAAGAACTATAGTAACATCATATGAACTTCCTCCATACACCCTCCAGGATTTGCTTCATTCAATATTCTCGAACAACAATCCTATAATAATGAATCTATCTAGACACTTCACCACAACTGCCTCACTTGCCTTTTTATTGAACCAAGTTAGTTTCAATTCAATCAGCTCAATATTTATCAAATCCAAAGTTTCCAAATGATGTTGGAAAAAACCTTGCAATGGATCAATTCTAGCTCTTGTTCCCCACACTTCTACTCTACTAATGGTGAAGTTTAGATCCCAAGATATTATCATATTTTGTTCATGTTAGCACGTTGTAATTTTCCTATGGTTACGGTAGGAAGTCAAAGGGGTAGCCATTTCAAACCACCCTTTAGAGTGCATTCTAGCCAATCCAGTTAGAGAGATCTCTCTCGTGTCACAAGGTGTATCACATATACATATGGCTTTAAACAAGCATGCAAAAAACTAGATTTCTGCTAGTAAAGGAGTTGTTTATGAATTAAAAGATTGAAAGACAAACAATTTATAAAACCATTGGGCGATGGAGTCACAGTTTGAACCATTCAAGGACATTACAGCAGATAATGAAAGATGAATTTATCTTTGTATTATGAGGCAAAGTAAGTGCGGTATTTAGCCAAATATCTTTCAGTGATGGTAGGAGAAAAAGAGGAAAGCCAAGTACGACAAGGGGCACCTATCAATGGATGAAACCCTTGTAACACCTTTAGCAAAATAACATAATGAGGGAAATGGCAGAGATGGAGCATCTAACTAGGATGAATTCCATGACAACCATAACAGACACATAGCAGATGCTACATCTGACGGAAAGAGTGCCTAGTGAAACGAATTCTTTTCGTACAACTAGAAAGCATTCAATAGAAATAAACATATATGGAAAATGGCATAAACAGAGAACACAAACTAAATACAGACACCGTGATGAATCTCAAAACCGCAGAGAAGCATTTCATTACTACTCCCAATAATATTTACAGAGCTACAATTACGGGGCTTAGGCCTCAAAAATATGAAAGTCAATCCAACCCCTATTCTCCTCTCATGAGGCTATATTTATAATACAAGGGCTACTAGGACAATCATCGAAACAAAGCCCCAATTTTGTTACAAAATTTGGTGATCAAATCCTGAATCATCATAACGAATCCTAACAAACTTCTAGGAATGGAAATATCATCATGATTGACACCTACAAAGGGAAATATGACGTGACAGCCACGTTGGATCAAAAATATCGATGCATCATCTGGGATGCAAGCTCGCTTGGCGTGACAATGATGGTTCAAAGCATCATTAACAGTTTTCTACTGACTCAGCTTAGCCCATTTCTCCTTCTGCTTCTGACTTTTATGCTCATTCTGTGTTTGAGTTCATATTCTGCCCATGTTCACAGCTGGCAAGAAGGTTTATGCTCCTTCTATGTTGGGTTTCTATCCAGTGGCTATATTTCCTGGTAACGCTATTATTTGCGCAGACATGGAGACGATATCCCCATTTATCATTAGCACTAAATCCTTGATGGGCTTATCATTCTTGTCCGATTTTTCCACCGGGACGAAAACCCTTCCTACCGGCTATGCCAGCGCAACACCTTCTTGGACTTGTCATCACCTTCATTGGAGTATGTAATTGTAGTCAAGGATAATGATGAAAAATACCTTCCACCCTTTCTCCCCCTATCTGAACATTCGTTAAGACCGACCATCTCTAGGAAAGGATACTATGTATCCCGGTAATGGAGTCTACGGCCTAGTATGGAGGTTTCGGCGGAATGCTCTTGGGATCGTAAAATTCGGGCACTATTCCCGCAGTGGTGTTGCAATTTATCAAAACAACATTGTCTTTACCAGCATCAGAAAACCTTTCTAGTGCAGTGAACGTCTTTACCTTGATGGCTGGAGCTGTTAATGCGTGAAGACCCAATCGAGGCTGGGTTTCCAAACAACACCTATTGACTAATAGAGTGTACTGGATAACAGGTCTCCTAAGAACGAAAGCAGTAACAGGTCCCTTGTAGGGACCCCCAGGACCCTTATCAAAGCAATAATAGCCATCCCATTCTTCATCAGCACTCATTCTCTCTATATATTCGAGCGGCTCCGACTGTGGCATTATATTGAGCTGGGTAGTTAAGTTCAACGACGTGCCTGTCAAATATTTACATGTGCCATCCTCAAGTGGCATGATGACAACACAAATGATCACGTGGGCTCTTGATCCAATTCCCTCATGCGAAGATGCCAACTACATCGCCCCTTTCATTGTGACCTCCTGATAATATTATTGGTCGAAGTGACCTTCGGCCTCACCTGTAATCAGCCCTATGACCTCTCATGATGTGTGGATTTGACATTTGGCACCTCGTCGACTCCTCCTCATGCTAACATGGTAAGTCTTGGTTCTCAGTTCCCCCTCCTTCCTCGTCGTATGGTGTGCAAAGGCCATACCTCCCCTTCCCCGCCTAATAACTTATGGAGTCCCTCATTATTATGCACATTAGGTGGCGGTCTTCAGGGTCCCAGGACGTGACCTAGCCATCGAACTTGCTCGCATTGATTTCTATTCCACAGTCCTTTTCCTCCTTATTTCCACCAGCACCTTTGGATGGCGACAACAATCATGGTCGTAGATTTTCTCCACTGAGTGTTCTCGATCGCTTCCCCATGTGGTCCCCACTCTATTTCATGATCCGTCCACATTCTATCCTTTGCACATGTTTCCCTTGCACAATGGATCAGGATCGTTGTTTTATTATCCCACCAAATCTTCGGCTTTGAAGGTGTAAGACCCTACAAGATTTCACATCGTCTCATTCCCCTAACTGTCGTGCACCCTTTGGTTGTAAAATCAGCCAGGACCATTGATCGGACCCTGGTCAGATCGCCACTGTTCAAAACCGCAGGGCCCTCTATCATTTCGTAGCCCCACCCCAGCTTATCTATCGTGCAATTTTACGCGGTGTATTGATTCTCCTCCATAGATATGGTCTGCCAAAACTCATGGCCATTGGGATAAAGAGTGAACGATGTGTTTTGCACACCCTCATAGTTCAACCTTCTTCGCACATCCTCCATTGTGAAATACTCAGTACCCGTTGATCTGTGCTACCTACCCTTGTGGCGGTCGAATTCGCTCTTCATTTGTATTGCTCCACTCGCGCCAAGCTTGCGCGCCATGGGGCATCCCAATTTTGATGATCGGGATTAGGACGAGCCTTCCCAGCATCCTCAAACTCATCATATATATAAATTTTTGTGCTATACCCCTTTTCTGTAAGGAAGTCACTGCATGCGCCTATATAAAAACCCAAAAATTAGCACAAGTGCTAAAAACAACTCCAACTTGGGGATGTTATCCTCCCTAGGAGGCAGCAAATAACATACGTAGATCACGTGCATGATCCATTAGGCTGATCTCCTCATTCCCTGAGAACCCCACAGCGGGTTCTAAAACAAAACTGAACATAGGTAGAAAAACTGTAAAATGAATGCTTAAAGGAAATGCTCATCAAGCCGAGATTATTCATTTCTACCTACCTTACCTACTAAGCATCAATGCCCAGTCAAGTCACTTCTAAATTCCAATGAATTCAATCAAGTAGATGACACCATATGCGAATTTTCTATTCATGCTTGATCGAACACAATACTGAAAGACCAAATGGAATAGGGTTGTGATAGGGAACTTGATTTCTATTGCAAGGCCATAACCAGCAATTCACATGGTGTGGCTTCTCCACATATCTATCCATTCAGTCATGACATCCTCCAGAAAATTTTTCTATGCCTCTGTCATGGCAAGGCTGCTCCATGTATTTAGCCACTGGGTCATAAAATCCATGGCAGTATTCAAGTATGTCAGTCGTCAGCTTGCCCCCATAATGCTGCTTAAATTGTATCCTCCCCTACATTTTGTCCAATTGTTCTTTAAAATAATCATGCAAAGGAAGCCCATGACTAACAGTATGTGGGACATCAAGTGCTTTACTCCAAATTCTAGGACCCCAAACATGCTTTCCCTCATGCATTTCGCAAGGAGTATTTCCAATAAAATCCAGTGGACTAAGATTTTCCTCATATATGTTGGGCCCAGAAATGACCCTTTTTTTACCACCTTTGCCTACCTCTTTTTGCCTCATCCTACTCCATTATAAACACTAAACAGATGTTTTTCCTTCACTTGGTCCCTCAATTCATACATGTATGGTTAATCATTGTCTTATTTTATTAATGCTTAGGATTGTTCTAATCAGGGCTCTATATCTTGAATTATGCTAACATATGGTGGTTTTATAAAGATAATGTGAGATGTAAATGATACAGGTGTAGCAGGATGAACATGCCAAGAGAGGAATGAACATTCATTGCTGAGATAATCTCCATCCATTCCATCGTTGCCCAAAGAACGCGGTCAAAGGATATTATTCCATGCAAGTTGTACAAAGGTAACTGCAACAGGCTGCAACAGATTCGGATGTAATAGTGCGCCGCTGCTCAATAATAGCTGCAATCCATGGAGTATCTTCTTGATTGATCATGATTGTCATTTCTGGATTGAGTAACAACCTTCCTATATTTTCTACTTCCATCTTGCCACAACTGTAACAACTTATCATAATTGGGGCAGCCTGAAGATCAAAGATCTTCATGGCTGCCCAATATTAGTGGGAAGAAGTTATGATTGTAATTGTATAAATACTGGGAACTATTCCGAGCTAGGGGTTGAAAATTAATCAAATATATTGTATAAGTTGTGACAGGGGTTGTGTGTTCATCTTTCCATTTTAATACAAGGAGTTTGATTCTTCAGATCTCAGTGTTCTAACGTGTGCTACTTCCAGCATCTCTGTGTGAATGTTGGGCCCGCCTTCCCACAAGGATTGTTGAGTTAATTAGGTATTTTATTTATTCTATTGTGTGGTTTGAATTTTATGATAAATTCATTTATTTACAGTTAGCTGCAACAGTCATCGATTTGTCGTGTGTTCATTTGAATGATCAGTAATTGCATCCCCTGTAAACTGCAGTAGTGTGGTGTGATAGTCGACTGTGTAGGCTAACTTTCTCTTATGCAACTATGTGATAGCTGTGACAGCCTTGTTCATCCCTAGCTATTTCCATTGCTGTTTTCTTTAGATCCTTGCAGTTCATCCCTTTACATTTATAATTGTAGAACTTAATTCCTGCACTTTGAATGCCTAGATTAAGTTGAATTAAGATAGTTGAGATGGATCTTCAGATGGCTTGGTAATTGAGGATTTAAATTTCTGCAAAATTAATCTATATGTCTATTTCCTGAATATTTTAATTCTATATTAAGGATTGTAAGAAGGTATTTGTGATGGCATTCTTAAGAAGGTAAGCTAGATTAAGTAGATTATGGGATGAGTTGAGTTGAACAGGAAAGTAGGCTAATTCATTTACAGCATCATCTACTTAGTGTTTAAATCATATAAAGTGCACATTATCCTTGAAATAAGAGACTTCCCTGGGTTGACAAATGATATTGAACACTCTGTATGTTGGCTTTAATTAACTTGCATATAGGGTGCCCAACATTTTGGCGCCATTGCCTGGGAAGGATAATTATTAGACACTGTAGTAGTTGTATCCGGTAATTATATTTATTCATTTTTCTTCAGTTTTTAAGTTTTCATGTTTTGGGTTGCATGAATACGAGAAGGGTACATCGTGACTTTCCTATAAATCCCAGAACCCAACAGAACACTAACATTGCAGGTGGTCGAGCCCGTGGGAGAAATCCAGCATTGAGAAGAAGGACATTCATTGATGATCTGGTTGATAAGACCAATTCTTCTACTAGGGCTCGCCATCAAGAAATGCCTATCAGAAGAATCCCAGTTACCCTTGGAGTGGCAGCATCAGTTTCCACAGTGGAGAACACAAGAGGAGATGCAACACCCTCGTATATCCCTGCGGAGGAAGACAGAGTTAATACTACGGGATCAGCTAACCAAGATTTGATATATCACATTAATGGGAAGGTTGTGACAGAAGAGGAGTGGACACAGTTCAATAAAAAATTTAACAATCAGAGGAAGCACGAAGAGGATAAAACAGAAGAAGACATGAGCAGCAGACACGATTCCAAAGATCACGAAGAAGCAATGGGTGAAAATCAGCATCATGAGGGTAACTCCTCTCCTGAAGGGATGGTTGCTACACTCCAGTTCCCAATTCAACAGCCAGAGGGGATATCCCCCATGAAAATATATCGCCATCGATGTTGGCTCGTTTTTATGGAAAAGCGGCAAAGGATCCGGATGAATTTCTTTTTGAATTTGACATCCTTTGTCGCAGCTACGACTACACCACCAATGCACAGAATTTGAAACTTTTTCCTGCCACTCTGAAGGACAATGCATTACGTTTTTTCATGAACCTGGGTGGGGGAACTGTCACTACCTGGGACCAGATGAAACAGGTGTTCCTGGAGAAATATCAGGTGTATTGCAATACCAAGGATAAGAGAGTAGAACTGTTTAAAATGGTACAAAGGGACGATGAAATTCTGGATGATTTTGTTGTAAGGAATTTATATAATGTGTAGAGAGATGGACAGACTAATATGGGGTTAGATGTGCTCAAAATAATCCTACTTCGTGGGATTAGGGAATACTGCCTAGACATGTTGAACCTATTAGGAAAGGGGGATATCTCAAAGGAGTCCTTTGAAAATATCATTGAACTATGCAAAAGGTATTCCAGGGGATCTTCCAGGAACAATAAACAGGATAAACAAGACAAATTAGAATGTGATGTCTTCAACAGAACACAAAATTCATCTAATGGAGGAGCCACCTAGGCAAAAATAGGCAATCTCCTCAAAAATTTCAAGACAGAAATGATGAGTTCCATATCCTCAGAAATAGATGTCCTGAGGGCAAAGCAGAAACAAGCAGTAGAGGATCTCACACTTGGTATATTCTTCCCTAAATGTAGGAATAACCACCCTCTAAAGGAGTGCCCGTTCGACAAGGTAGAAGTGTGGCAGCTGTGTGAGCTGAACCATGACACAAAAGAATGCCCTTCACTACCTCAAGTGAAGGCAGTTCTGTAGGCATCAACTCCAGATGTGGAACCAACCTACTTTATTGCATAGAAAAATCCCTGGGAGCCTCGAAATCAAGGTATGGCTCAAGACTTGTTTTCATTTATGAATAACATGAATAATTGGAATAATATGTAGCACATGAATAGACAATTCCCTTCATCTTATTCTAACCATCAATGGTATCCCTCTCAACCTACGATGCAAAATTTTAACTCCTGGAACCCTTGGACACAACCACCAAACCAACAAAATTCTTGGTCTTCTAGATGGAGGAACTTCCATCCAAGGAACCAGTTTCCCCATATCCAACCTCCTCAATAGCTTCCACATCAAACATTTCCTCATCAACCATACCCTCCTCAACAATACCCTCAGCCTTATCAACAGTCGCAGCTGTAACTCCAAAATAATGTTGTCCCTAATATGCCGATACGACCACAGCTGCCTGCTCAACCTAAACCCAACCCAAATAATAAAGCGGTCCATCAGTTTGAGACTACCAACATGCCCACTTACTGCATTACTCATGTTCCCTACAATGACATCTGCTTACGATCCGGGAGGGTAGTGGAGCCTCTGGTCATTAAGGATGTTCCATCCTATGTGCGTGAAGAAAGGATGAACCAAAAGTATTTATCCAATACAGCGACCCCCATTATTGAGTACACTGAACATCCTACCAATATGCTGGCTGAAACACAAGAAGACACATTTATCGACACAAAGCTTACACAATTGATTAGGGAACCACCATACCCTGAACGATTAACACTACCGAAGGCAGTGGGACAACCTCAATTTAACCTCTTAGGAGAGTTAAAAAATCTCTATGTCAAAATTCCACTCCTTCAGGCCCTTCACGATGTACCTATCTATGCCAGAACCATTCGAAATTTGTGTACAAGGAAACCAGGAAGAAAACCCAGGGATCCTCCCACTGTTCATGTCATAGGGAAATTATATGAATTAATAATGGGAAAAAACCCCTTGGCCAAATACGACGATCCTGGGAATCCCACTGTCACTGTGCAGATTGGGAGCACACAAATACCCAACGTAGTGGTAGATTTAGGCGTTGTAATTAATGTCATGACCATTGAAACTGTAAGGAAACTTGGGCTCACTAATCTCAGGCCAACTACTACCGTTTTAGAAATGGCAGATAGATCCACTATTAAACCTGAAGGAATCTTGGATGACCTCATTATCTCAGTTGATTCATGGGAATATCTTGCTGACTTCTTGGTTTTACAACCTAAGCCGCAGCTAGGAGGACACCCATTGATCCTGGGAAGGCCCTGGTTAGCTCTAGTTGATGCTTGCATCAGCTGTCAGTCTGGGTCTATGACCATATCAGATGGAACCGAGATAAAGAACCTCACTCTCTATCCTCCAGCTCGGTCGATCCTAGAAGTTAAAAATCTGTTATGGAAGGAGCCAGAGGAAGAAGAGGGCATTCAACCATTATTAACGATAGGGAAGGCCTTGATGTTTAAAGATGAAACTGAAGACGATGCCATTAATAATTTCATCAGTGAACCCACTTCTGTCAATAAGAAAATTTATCAGATCCTGAATGCTAATTTAGGTGAAGAAGAACAATAAAATCTCACAGAGGAGACATTAGTCAGTGATACTCACATAGTTCTAGCGTTGAAAAATTTGAAAAGTGTTCCTGTTGAGGTAGAGTCTGGAAAAACCCTGAATATCAATCCCTGTCTTGATCCAGACAAACAGGAACGCCTAAGCATTTTCTTGGGACTACACAGACATGAAGGGAATCCCTTCTAATCTATGCACCCACCACATTTATATCAAAAGTGACTCCCAGCCTATGTGCCAGCCTCAATGAAGAATGAATCCCAATCTTAGGGACATACTGAAGGAAGAAATTCAGAAACTCCTGGAAGCGGGATTTATATATCCCATTTCAAACAGCGAGTGGGTGTCTCCACTCGTGATAGTACCCAAGAAGAATGGTAAATGGAGAGTCTGTGTGGACTATAGAGAGTTGAACAAGGCAACAAAGAAATATCACTTTCCCCTACCTTTCATCGATCAAGTACTTGACACCTTATCTATGAAGAAGTTTTTCTCCTTTCTGGATGAGTTTAGTGGGTACAATCAAATCCAGATTACTCCCGAAGACCAGGATAAAACTACCTTCACCTGTCCCTAGGGAACTTTTGCATATAGAGTACTTCCCTTTGGCTTATGCAATGCACTAGCCACATTTCAAAGAGATGTGATTGGTATCTTTTCAGAATTGGTTAATGATAGTATGGAAATTTTCATGGATGATTTTACTCCTTATGGAAAATACTTTGAAGAAGCATTGAAAAACTTGGAAAAGGTTTTAATACGCTGCGAGCAGACCCAACTATCTTTTAGCACTAAAAAGTGCCATATGATGATGAGTGAAGGGGTAGTGTTGGGGAATTTTATCTCTGCTGATGGCATCTAGGTAAACCCCTCTATAATCAAGGTAATAAAAAATATACCTACTCTTGGAACTCAGAAATAAGTGCGTAGTTTCTTAGGGCATGCTGGATATTACAGAAGATTTATACAAAACTTTTCCAAACTTGCCTCTCCTTTGTTTTCATTGTTAATGAAGGATGTGCAATTTACTTGGAATGAGGCATGCCAGACAGCGTTTGTTAAACTTAAGGAGAAGCTTTCCACAACTCCCATCCTAAGGGGGGCCAATTGGGCCCTTCCCTTTCACATTTCTTCAGATGCCTCTGATACCGCCATTGGAGCAGTTTTAGGACAGCAGGATGGTCAAGCACATTATGCAGTTTATTATATTAGCAAAAATTTAGCCCCTGCTGAACTTAATTATACTGTTACCGAGAAGGAGTTTTTAGCCATTGTTTACTCCATTAAAAAATTTCGACATTATATCACTGGATATCCTACCTTTGTGCACTCTGACCACTCAGCCATCAAGTATCTAATGAATAAACCTGTTACAAATGCTCAGGTAACTAGATGGTTGTTATTATTATAGGAATTTGATATCACCATTATAGACAGACCTGGAAAAGAAAATGTTGTCGTTGATTTCTTATCTCGTTTTACTAACAGTGATGATAATATGCCTGTTGAGGACTATTTTCCAAATGAAAACTTATTTGCAGTTTTATTTCATTCCCCTTGGTATGCAAATGTCACTAACTACTTAGCTGCAGGGAAGCTTCTGACACATTTGTCAAAAAGAGAAAAGAGGAAAATCATTCAATAAAGTGCCAGGTATTGTTGGATAGATGGTCATCTCTTCTACACAGGCCCTGATCTTGAGATCCGAAGATGTGTAAGAGAAGATGAGATATTCCATATTCTGAAGGCCTGCCGTGACGAGCCTTGTGGGGGACATTTTGCAGACAGAAGGATAGGACACAAAGCGTTGAGAATGGGCTACTATTAGCTGACACTTTTCAGGGATGCAAAAAAATATGTCCAGTCTTGTGACAACTGCTAGAGGATGGGCCAACCTAACAGATTGGATCAAATGCCTCTTCAAACACAACTGGTGGTTCAACCTTTTGACAAATGGGCCTTATATTTTGTTGGCCCTATCAACCCTTATTCCAGGAAAAAATCCTACATCTTGGTTTGTACTGACTACATGACGAAATGGGTAGAAGCTGTGGCTTTGGTGAAAGCCAATGACCAGGCTGTGATTGATTTCCTGTATGGTGAAATATTTACCCGTTTCGGAGTGGCGAAGGAAGTGGTTATAGATGGAGGACCTCAGGTTGTGTCGCATAAATTTGAAGCTTTGCTACAGAAGTACCATAT
The DNA here is from genome assembly GCA_001517045.1 of Pseudotsuga menziesii. Classification (NCBI taxonomy): domain Eukaryota; kingdom Viridiplantae; phylum Streptophyta; class Pinopsida; order Pinales; family Pinaceae; genus Pseudotsuga; species Pseudotsuga menziesii. The sequence continues at coordinate 317,276 of LPNX011117898.1, forward strand.
TCAGCACCGGATAGCTTCACCATACCATCCCCAGGCCAATGGCCAAGTGGAAAGCACTAACAAAGTTATTGAAGCCATGCTTACCAAAACAATTAGGAGCCATCGTAGAGACTGGGCTCATAGACTTCCGGAAGCATTGTGGGCGTATCGTACTACTTGGCGCAATACTAAAGGTTTCTCTCCTTATGACTTGGTGTATCGAAAAAGTGTTGTCTTCCCCATTGAATTTGAAATCAAGACTTTGAAGACAGCTACGGAGGTAAACTTAGATGTGACTGAAGCCCAGAAGAGAAGATTGAATCAATTGAATGAACTTGATGAGAAATGTTTAGCTACTGTGGATCAGACAGTATTAATCCAGCAATAGAGATCCAATTGGCACGACCGATTCATCAAAAAGAAAGTCTTCTTCGAAGGAGACTGGGAATTATTATACGATTCAAGATTCAAAAGGGACTTCAAGGGTAAGCTACGCACAAGATGGTTGGGCCCATACCTAGTAGACAGAGTATTTGATAATGGTATAGTCTGCTCGGTAACCATTGATGAGAAACGTGCACCATTATTTGTTAATGGTCACAGGCTGCGACTATACCATAAGCCCATTTCGAAGGACACATTCACTTCACAGATTAAAGCTGATCCGGAATACCAGTTAGAACAAGGGAATGAATCTTTCTCTGCCCCTGTCAATCTTTAGATAATCGTTGTAAATATTACATAAATTTTTGTACATAAATAAATTGATATTTTTACTATTATTTTTATCTTTTTCCTTTGCACTTGATCCATTTTTTTTAGGAATATGTGTAAGGATGTTCCTGAGGAGCAATGGTCATGATCGGGCCTAACGACCAGGTTCATCCTTTTGTAACTTCCTGTATCAAAAGAAAACTCCTTGAACAGTTAGTTGCAGCTGCAACACCATAAAATACCACCCTTTACCCTGTTCGTGTAGCTGCAACACTGTAAAACTTTGCCTATTTTTCCATTTTTCTATAGCTGCAACACCGTAAAATACCTCCCTTTACCCCGTTCGTGCAGCTACAACACCGTAAAACTTTTCCTATTTTTCTATTTTTCTGCAACTGTAACACCGTAAAATACCTCCCTTTATCCCGTTCCACGCAGCTGCAACACCGTAACTTAATTCCTTTTTCCGTCCCGCGCGGCTGCGACTTCGTTTAAATTCTGCCCATTTTTTTTACCTTTTCTGGCAGCTACGACACCGTTTCACTCTTGTCCATTTTTACCTTTTTCGGCAGCTGCGACACCATTTCAATCTTGCCCATTTTTACCTCTTCCATTTTTACCAATTTTACCTTTTCTGGCGGCTGTGACTCCGCCAAAACTGGTTGTTTTTTTTATATGATTCACGGCCGCGACTCCGCCAAACTGCTTGATTTCTCTATGGCCCGCTACTATGACTCCTCCAATATTCGCAAAACTCTTTGCAACCCTGGTTCGCGACTCCTCCAGATCTGGCCCCAATTCCTGATGCCGGTGATTCTGATTTACTTCACTGCATTCATTATGTTTCCGGCAAGATTGACAAGATGGTTTTGGTCCGCTGGGAGAAAAATTCATTACAGCACGCCTACAATAATGATCAAATTTAAATGGTTGCACTTCACACGCTTTTCTATTCTCAAAGGTCATTGTTCATCGCATATTTCTGAAGGTATGGTTCTGATTATTTACTTGATTAAGCGTTAACTAGATTTGACAACATTAATCATACCTTCCTTTCTGCGCCCATTATTACACCCGCATACCGTTAATTGTCCACTCGTACAACTTAATGGCCATTTAATCTTATTTGATAACCGCCACCTTTCCTAATTTGGGATAAATTCCAAACATTTCCATGCTCTTAACTTTCTGAATTTACCCAACTCCACTCTCAGCTGTTCACGCATACTTTGTGCTTTAACCTCCATTGTCGAGACCTGTAATCTGTCGGATTGATAAAGAAATCTGAATTCAAACAAACATGGGTATCCCAAATTGGCATGAACCTCCAAATACGCAAGAACTGAGAAGAAATGCTAAAGTTTTCACTATTTTTGAAGCTATGGGCTAGACTGAATTATTCCAACGCCTGAATGGGTTTCATTGAGAGACAGCTCTACAATTTTCCTTAAATCTTACAGAAACCCACTAAGAGGTTAAGGGGTTATGTATAGAAGTCTCTGAAGCAATAGTGGCTGAAGTCACCGTCCTTCCTCAGGTGGAAAGAGCCTGGTTTGGTCGAAGAACCCCCAATGCTGTTGCAGTACAGGATTTTCTGATAGAGGGGGAGAAAATTCGCCAGTCAAGGAGAGGGATAGCGTTACAGTCACTACCTCGGCCATGGGATCAAGTACCAGTCTTCCTCAAGAAGTATATCACCTGTGAAGGTAGGTATCAAACTATTTATTATTCTAAACTTCCTCTATTATCTCATCTATGCCATAGGGCCTTACTGAACATTCCATTTTATCCATTTAATGACCTACACCATATGGCGGGGGTTGTTTGAACAACCAAACATCCAAAATCCTCCCTTACCNCAAAATCCTCCCTTACCCACCATGGCCTAATCAAATTAATAATCTTAAGGGCATTGTCTCAAAGGAAACAAAATTGGAAGCAATTCACAGGTCAAATTTAGATAAACCAGGAACTCGCCCTTTTGCCTGGCGTTCCAACAAAGGCAGAAGTAGAAGTACCTGTACTCTTGGGGGCTGTTCAAAACCAAGAGGAGCATGAAAATGTACAGTTGGGGGGATATGAGGAGAAACATGAGGATTGGAGTCCATCCAATTTATTTGGGGGGGGAGATGAGACTAGATCGAATGATCAGTCATATGACCAAGCAGAAGAATTGGAGGAAAATGCAAGAGAAAACTCTATGGAAAGATTAAATAATATGGAAGCTCTGACAGCAGAGGCTGAAGCTGGAGCAGCATTAGATGCTGTGACAGCTGAAGCCAAGGATGTTAGATCCATGATAACAGAAGGAAACACAGAGGTATTAACCATTGAATCTTCCCCTGAATGGGGGGGAACTCTAATTGAAAAAGAACAAGAAAACGCTGAGATAGAAGATATCCCTTCCACATCAACTGCAAATCTGGAAATTCCTGCACCACGAAAGAAAAGAAGGAGATCAAAAGAAGAGATACAGGAATCACCACCAATAAGAAGAAAAATAACCAGGTCGGTTACAGCAGCTGAAGCAGCACGGGCAAGATGGGAAACCCTAGAAGCACAGATTGAATTCCCCATTCTGAGACCCAAAGCAAATGATGCCCCACATGAACCAGCTGCAGAAGAACCTCAAATTAAGGAACTTTTGTACGAAAATGGTCTATTAAAATAAGAAGTACAATCACTTTGGAAAGAACTATAAAATTGTAAGGAAGCATGCAGGAAGCAGGTAGTAAGGAAGCTGCACACACTGGTTGAAGCTGCAGACCGATTAGAAGGATCACCTCCTGCCGAGGATGGTGAGGAGGAAGAAAGAGTGGTATTCCCTGTGTGTGGAGAAATCTTTAACCAGACAGGCTACAAAGTCATAGTTCATGCCTTTGTGACACAACAACCAGTAGCAGCAGTTGTGGAAGAACAAGGACAAGAAGCACCTAAGATAGAAGTGAGGGATGCAGAAATGATCCCTGGTACAGAAAAGGGGGAAAATGAACAATTACAGTCAGAGCCAACATAAGAAGGACAATCTGATTGGAAGGATGGTGAAGCTCCCCAAGAGAAACTCCAGCAAAGGGAAGTAGTAGATAAACAGAGTGCTGATACACAAGAACCAGAATTTCCAAATATTACTGTTGAAGTTGCCACCCAAATTAGGGAAAATGGACCAGAGGCTGAAATTATTCCTAATTTTAGTGAAGAAGTCTCTGCCGTGACTCCTAAACCGTCTCAGGGCACAAAACTAATAGAAATGGAACCGCAATAGTAGGATGATGATGAAGTTGAACAGGGTGTTGATACACAAGAACCAGCATACTCGAATATTCTTGTTGAAGTTGCCACCCAAATTGGGGTAGATGAACCAAAGGCTGAAAATATTCCTGATTTTAACGAAGAAGTCTGCGCTGTGACTCCTGAATCGTCTCAAGACACGGAATTAATAGAAATGGAACCCCAGCAGTAGGAAAATGAGGAAGTTAACCAGGATGTTGTCACACAAGAACCAACATCCCTAGAAATTTCTGTGGAGATTCTCAGGAAGAAAGAAGAAATCAATCCCGAAATGGATATAATTCATGATTTGGATTTAGGAGAGGATGAACAAATGCAATCAAAATCCTCGAGGGACACTGAAATCCTCAAAGAATAGCTCCATATTGCAAAAGACATGGAATTAACTCTACAACCCCAACAACATGAACAAATAGAAGGGAAAGGCTCTGTTACACAAGAACCAATGGCCTTGCATCCCCCTATCAAAGCTGCAGTTGATAATCACGCAGATGGGGAGATCAAAATTCAGGAAGAGGTTGCCACACAAGAACCAACACCTTCACAATCAGCTGCTGAGGTTGCTATAGGAGAACTCCAAGGAGAGGTTGTTGTTACACAAGAACCAGCATCCCCAGAAGTTGTTTACGAGGCACATGTGGTGGAAGTTGCTGCAGGAGAAATTCAAGGAAGGGGTGCTGTTACACAAGAACCAGCACCCCTAGAAGTGATTTCATAAGTATCCATGCAGGCAGTACAGGATGTTCAAATTGGAACATCATATGATAAGGTATGGACTCAACTTCCTCAAAACTTTGTCAATTTGGATTCTGATAATGAAGACCATGCTGAAGATGAAGAAATCCAGAGGCTGACAAAAGAACTCTCAATCCTAAGAATATAAGTGAGGAAGTGGAGGAGTCAGGTGGAGATGTGTCAAGAAGGGATGGTTTCCCTTGCTAAAGATAGGAATACCATCAGGGAATTGAAGGAAAGATGGGAAGAAGAACTCATGTTCCAGAAACTTCGTTGGGAAGAGATACAGAAGGAGCTAAAGGACCTGAAAAAGTTCAAATCCATGCAGGTGGAAAAAGATCAGCTGTATACTCTTTCTCATGAATTGTTGGGTCCCAGAGTACCATCCTCCTCTTACCCTATGTTTTTATTTGAGCAGTTCTTTTGGTTTAAACTGAGGGCTGTAAAAGAAGGGAGACTGTATGAAATAGCAACCTCGGCTAAATTCCTGGAAACATTTATAGAAAGTGACTTTGAGGAGCAGAACTTGCTTTGTGAGCTTTATTTGCATGAATTGGCTTGTCCCTTGGATCTCCATTCGAATCCTACCCCTTTCTTAGGTGATGTTCAGCTAAGGGATTTTGCCTCCTTTGTTAGCAATCATGTTCAGTGGTAAATATCCTTCCAAACTTTCTCTCATAATGAGTCCCACTCTAACCTTTGGATTTGACGAGAACCTCAAAACCCTCGTCTTCTCCTTGCTCGTTAGCAGAATGTACTCGCATGTCCCATCCAAACTCAGCAGATAATGGAACTTCAAGAAAAGGTTATCTCTACTTGTGTCAACCAGATTTCCAACCATCAACAATTGGCTTTGGAAGGTAGCCAGCACAGATGGTAGGCTGCCTCTTCAACCTTAAGAAATAGAGATCCCTACTGTTACAGGAATTTTAAATATGCACTTTCTAGGGTTGAAGGATATGTTGGATGCATGAAGGAATGTGGAGTTAATTGGCTGGGACTCAAATTCAAATTTCCTCTCATTTGGTGGCCAGCAAAACCATACAGGGAAGACTTCTCATTAACAAAGGCAAAAGAGAAGATGTGTTGGAGATATTGGGTTGTCCATAAGGGATTCTTGGAAAAACAGGGAACGCCTGAATTCCCATATAACTTTTCTTCTCTCCATGAATGAAGTACAATGCCAGATTCATATTCATACTAATGGAGGTTGTTGCATGGGGACATGCAACGGGATAGTTGGGGGGAGATGTTGGGCCCATAAATGACCCCTTTTTGACCACTTTTACCTACCTCTTTTTGCCTCATCCTACTCCATTATGTACACTAAACATATATTTTTCCTTCACTTGGTCTCTCAATTCATACAGGTATGGTTAATCATTTCTTATTTTATTAATGCTTAGGATTGTTGTAATTAGGGCTCTATATCTTGAATTATGCTAACATATGGTGGTTTTATAAAGATAATGCGAGATGTAAAGGATACATGTGTAGTAGGCTGAACATGCCAAGAGAGGAATGAACATCCATTGCTGAGATAATCTCCATCCATTCCATCGTTGACCAAAGAACGCGGTCAAAGGATACTATTCCATGCAAGATGTACAAAGGTAGCTGCAACATGCTACAACAGATTCGGATGCAACGGTGCGCCGCTGCTCAAGAATAGCTGCAATACATGGAGTATCTTTTTGATTGATCATGATTGTCATTTCTGGCTCGAGTAACAGCCTTCCTATATTTTCTACTTCCATCTTACCACGGCTGTAACAGCTTATCCTAATTGGGGCAGCCTGAAGATCAGAGATCTTCATGGCTGTTCGATATTAGTGGGAATAAATTATGATTGTAATTGTATAAATACTGGGAACTATTCCAAGCTAAGGGTTGGAAATTAATCGAATATGTTGTATAAGTTGTGATAGGGGTTGTGTATTCATCTTTCCATTTTAATACAAGGAGTTTGATTCTTCAGATCTCAGCGTTCTAACGTGTGATACTTCCAGCATCTTTGTGCGAAGGCTGGGCCCGCCTTCCCACAGGGATTGCTGAGTTAATTAGGTATTTTATTTATTTTGTTGTGTGGTTTTTATTTTATCATAAATTCATTTATTTACTGTAAGCTGCAACAGTCATCGATTTATCATGTGTTCATTTGAATGATCAGTAATTGCATCCCCTGTAAACTGCAGTGGTGTGGTGTGACAGTCGACTGTGTAGGTTAACTTTCTCTTATGCAACTATGTGATAGCTGTGACAACCTTGTTCATCCCTAGTTCTTTCAATTGTTGTTTTCTTTAGATCCTTGCAGTTCATCCCTTTACATTTATAATTGTAGAACTTAATTCCTACACTTTGAATTCCTAGATTAAGTTGAATTAAGATAGTTGAGATGGATCTTCAGATGGCTTGGTAATTGAGGATTTAACTTTCTAAAAAAGTAATCTAGATGTCTATTTCCTTAATCTTTTAATTCTAGATTAAGGATTGTAAGAAGGTATTTGTGGTTGCATTATTAATCAGGTAAGCTAGATTAATTATATTATGGGATGAGTTGGGTTGAACAGGAAAGTAGGGTAATTCATTTACAACATCAGCTACTTAGTGTTTAAAGCATATGAAGTGCGCATTATCCTTGAAATGAGAGACTTCCCTGGGTTGACAATTTATATTGAACACTCTGTATGCTGGCTTTCATTAGCTTGCATATAGGGTGCCCAACAATATAAGCATTTTGTATTGGAAGAACAAGAAGAGACATCCCACACAGGACCCTCATCCTCCAAGTAATCATCCTTGTATTTATCATACAGTGGAGGACTAGAATCTTCGTCAAAACCCCTACCGATAGGACTTGCAACAGGCAAGTTGCTTTCTTCATTAAATACATTACAATATTCCTCCTATATGGTTCTAGGATGCTCATCTGTGTGCTCATAAATGGAAATACTAGAATGCACAACAACTCCTACTTGATTACCCCCTTCACTCTCCATTCCCAAGAATGCCATGACATCACTCCTCACCTACAATTTTTTTGTTGGATTAGAAACACTTAACCTTTGTTTCAGAAAATCAAATGAGGCAAAGCATAATGGAAAACAACCACCTTCCTCATGTTGATTGTATTCTTCATGAAAGGTATGACTGGGAGACAAAGGATACTCTAACCATTTATCCTCCCCTTCTTCCACTAGTAGAGGAGGCTCTGTAGTTTTTTTTCAGATATTCAACCGCAGTTTGAGCTTGCTCAACACCCACAGGTCCCCTAAGGTCTTGACTACTCATGGGAGGTGGCTTATGGCTTACAATGGATTTTTCCATCAACCTCCCCATGGCCTCCATTATCCTTTCCATCTTGGCCTCTGGTGGGTTAGAGGGAGGAGGTTGGGTGTGATCTTTATTTCTTCCTCTTCCTTCTCTCCTCTCCTCTCTAGTAGCAGTCAGATTGATTTCTACCTCTATGGAATCTTTCGTCATATCAGCCAGGGAGGTAGATTTTCTTTCACTTAGCCATAGGGTGAATTCACTGTCGAAAGCTTCGGCATACTGGAGTTGAGCATCACCAAGGGGAGGCTTGAACTGAGCAGGGATATCATCATATACTTTCATAAATTTGTCAGAGAACTCCTGGATAGATTCACTCTCCCCCTTCCTCATGGAATGGAATTGGGACAAGCACTTGCTGGGGTCTTTCATTTCTTCCCATCAGTTCTTGAGAATCTCCTCAAAATATTGATAGCTCAAAATGGATTTGTTTGGAATACTGGTGAACCATTTCCTTGCTCCTCGAGTGAGGCTTTGAGCGAGCAGTTTGAATTTAACATCCTCATGGTCCACCTATTCTAGGTCAGTCCAGTCTTCAAAACACCCCAAGTTTCCTTCAACTGAATAACCCCTTTCCCCATTGAATTGTTTGAGTCTTCGGGCGTACCCCTGGGGAATTTTATGCAGCACTGCAGGGAGGAGTAGAGGGGCAAATCATTTATCCTTTGTTGGGGTCATAGCATAGCCTCCAAGAGGGACTGTAGAATTGAATGATGGAGGTTGTTTAACCTCTGAGGTGAGGGGATATGAGGTTGTAGCGGCAGACGAGGGTTGGGGACCCTTGTCTGGGGACTCAAAGAAAGGTACAGGGTCAGAAGTAGGATCACGAGTCTCACAAGGATGATCCTCTATCTTATAGGGCTCGGATGAAGGGTCTGGGCCCAAAATGTATGTACAGGGAAAAAGGATAATTTTAGTCCTCAAAGAAGGATATACATGGGTAGGTATTTGGTCTGGTTTGGAGGAAAATAAAAAATGGAAATATTTTTTAGCCATCCTAAGAAAGGCCAGGAGAAAACTTGTTAGAAAAGATAGGATATCTTGGAGGAAAATGGCAGAGTACCTCATTTTTCACTGTGCCCTCACTGGTCTTGCTATATTGGGCTCTTTTTCCCTAGTAGAGTCACCATGGAACCTCTGAAAACCTTTCCAGCTTATGGGTAGTCGATTTTCCCAGTGGAGTCACCTTTCAAAACCTTTAAGGTGGAGTCATCGGAGCATATACATCCAATATGTGTCTAGGAATGGCTGCTCAACCAGGTCATAGAGCTAAACAATGTCGTTCTCCCAAGGAAATAATAATGATTATTTTCTCGGCAACGATGCCAAGATGTTAACACCCTGTAATTTTCCTATGGTTGTGGTAGGAATTCACACGGGTGACCATTTCAAACCAATATTTAGACTACATTCTAGCCAATGCAGTCAGAGAGGGCTCTCTCATGTCACAAGGTGTATCACATATACATATGGCTTTAACCAAGCATGCAGAAGACTAGATTTCTGCTGGTGACAGAGTTGTTTATGAATTAAAATATTGAAAGACAAACAGAGAATAAAACCATTGGGTGATGGAGTCACAATCTGAACCATTCAAGGACATTACAACAGATAATGAAAGATGAATTTCTCTTTTTATTATGAGGAAAAGTAAGTGCAGTATTCAGCTAAATATCTTTCAGTGATGGTAGGAGAAAAAGAGGAAATCCCAGTGCGATAAGGGGCACCTATCAATGGATGAATCCCTTGTAACACCATTAGCAGAATAACATAATGAGGGAAATGGGAGAGATAGAGCATTTAACTAGGATGAATTCCATGACAACCACAACAAACACATAACAGATGCTAAATCTGACAGAAAGAGCGCTTAGTGAAACGAATTCTTTTCGTACAACTAGAAAACATTCAGTAGAAATAAACATAAATGGAAAATAGCATAAACAAAGAACACAAACTAAATACAGACACCGTGATGAATCTCAAAATCACAGAGAAGCATTTCATTTCTACTCGCAATAATATTTACAGAGCTACAATTCCGACGCTGAGGCCTCAAAAATATGAAATTCAATCCAACCCCTATTCTCCTCTCAGGAGGGTATATTTATAATACAAGGCCTCCCAAGACTATCCTCAAAACATAGCCCCAATTCTATTCCAAAATTTGGGTATCGAATCCCGAAGCATCATAACGAATCCTAACAAACTTCTAGGAATGGAAAGCTCACCATGATTGACACCTACAAAGGGAGATAAGACATGATAGCCACGTTGGATCAAAAATAGTAACGCCTCATCTGGGATGTAGGCTCACTTGGCATGATAATGATGGTTCGGAGCACCTTTAACAACTTTCTACTGACTCATCTTGGCTCATCTCTCCTTTTGCTTCTAGCTTTTATGTTCATTCTATGTTTGAGTTCATGTTATGCCTGTGTTCACTGTTGACAGGAAGGTTTATGCTCCTTCTATGTTGGGTTTCTATCCGGCGGCTATATTTCATGTTAACGTTGTTATTTGCATAGACATGGATATGATAGCCCCATTTATCGTGAGCACTAAATCCTTGATGGGATTATCATTCTTATCTACTTCTGCCTCTAGGATGAAAACACTTCCTACTTGCTATTCCAGTGCAACACCTTCTTGGACTTGTCAACACCTTCATTGGAGCAAGCATTTGTAGTCAAGGACAATGACAAAAAATACCTTCCACCCTTTCTCCCCCTATCTGAACATTTGTTCAGACCGACCATCTCTAGCAATGGATACTATGTATCCCAGTAATGGATTCTACGACCTTGTCTAGAGGTTTCGGTGGAATTCTATTAGGATCATGAACTTTAGGCATTGTTCCCACAGTGGTGTTGCAATTTATCAGGACAACATGGTCTTTAACAGCATCAGAAAACCCTTTTAGTGCAGTGAACGTCTTTACCTCGATGCTTGGATCCGTTAATGTGTGAAGACCCAACGGAGGCTGGGTTTCCAAACAGCGCCTATCAACCAATAGAGTGTACTAGATAGCAGGTCTCCTAAGCACAAAAGCAGTAACATGTCCCTTGCTAAGACCCCAAGTGATCCGAAAACAAGATCTTTGCTACTCTATGATGTTAACATGAATTGCATAAAGAGCATGAATTAAGCTCACAAATCCATAAGAAGAGAACCAAACAACATAGACAATATGCACATAAAGACAACAAGTTGATAAGGGAGTTTGTCCAGGATGGACTACGTCTCCGAACCTGCTTCTCAATAGGAGGGCTGATTTATAATCTCAGCATAAGGCAAAATACATGGCAATGATACAATGATACCTTGGAAACAATGGTCAGGAAGAGAACCACTTCCCAATGTGGAAATTGAACCCAGTGATAGATTAATTTTACTCACAACAATTAACAATTGATCATGCAAAATCACTCACAAAAGAGACTGAAATTGGAGCTGAACACTAAACTGTATTAACTCAGTGTACAATAGCCAACCCTATAACATAATAGGTTGTTGAATAAATAAAATACATCAGGGATTCGAATGCATGAGGATCAATTCGAATCTAGCATAAAGCAGACTTACTAAAATTAAGCAAATCCCCCATAGGTGCAAAAAGCTTATCCCAAATCAGTCATGGAGCTCACAAATTAGAAAAAAGGCTTAGGAAAGATAAAGAGTGATGGAATGACAACTAATACATGCTTTTACAAGGAGAAAAGAGTGGAGGATGAAGAGGACAAAAAACTAGTTCACCTCACCTAGTCAAACTTTCCCTATTGCCTTAAAACACTGAAAAAGCAGGCAATAAAGCAGAAAAAGCAGAAGGGCGCTTAGGAGGCCAGGGATAAAGCAGAATTGATTCCTTGAGGTTTCCCAAGTGCTACATGAGTCAAATAAGGAAAGTTTGACCACTATGGATAGGTAAATGACAACTTGCATAAGGTGGGACACATGAACTAGGCAAATAAGACAAAAATAATTAAATTAATGTCTAAGGTGGTAAACTATGGGTTGATTATTCTAACACCCCCCCTTAATCCTGACTTATGAGTAATATATCAGAAAAGTATAGGACCTAGCAACAAGGCTTAGTCACCCTTTACATACTGCATGTCCATTTAAACAAGGAAAGAGGCAAAACCAACTTGGGAAAATCCTCCCTTAAACATGGAC